>NIVC01002721.1:0-47500 GCA_002269645.1 Macrostomum lignano
ATATTAAACACAAGAAGTCATCCATCCCCAACCAAAGATATACTCAGCTCAACATTGAAAAGTCGCACACTGGCCAACCATCTATATTTGATGAAAAATGCTTGAAAAAACAATGAAAACCGGGCGGAAGCTTCAATCTATCCAATCTTCGCCCTCCGCTCTTCCCAATCCCTCCTCACCCAGCTCAACTCCGCGTCACGTGACACGTGGCGCAAGTTGGTCACTCAAAACTCAATAAATACTGAGCTAGAATTTACTGCGCGCTCTATCAAAGGTGGCGACTTTTTAATGTTGTTTGAGTATATTTAAACACTGGGATCTTAAATAAATGTAATTTCGTTATAGAGACAAACTACTTACTATAACTACAGGACTATAAAATGCTAGTCGACTTATTAAATCAGTAAAATAATGGCTAATTGAATGATTGATCTCAACTGGCCGCCATCCTGATGCGGTACAGATGACAGTCGGAACTGCCAGCTGTGCAAGCAGCAATGCTCAGGGTGCCGTGAGCAGAGCTGATTCATCGACATCATCAGGCGTCAGCTCGATTCGCAATAGGCTGATAGGTTGGGCACTATCGTTACCGTTAAGGTGACGATAACTGACTCGTTGCCTAGCAACAGAGCGGCGCCAATGTCCGATACGGAGGTAGGCGGTGACTTTGACCCCGCAGTGTAGGTGGCCTGCCGAAGAAATTCGAAGATGGAAAACCTACAGCTAATATAATTTTTCGATTTATATTTGCATAGATAGATTCTGGGTCTCTGTAGTTACTGGGATCAATCTAACCCAACATGGATTGGGGTGTCGCACTAGAGATAGAACTTAACATGTGATGTCTGAGTCTGACTGAACAGGAGATCCGGATCGTGAGATCTCAGACTAATAGATCCGAGCCATGAGATCTCAATAGAAATCCCAAACGTAAGATCTGAGACTAAGATCTCACGTAAGATACCAGACTAGAGATCCCGACCGTGAGCTGTTAGACTAAGAGATCCAACCGTGAGCCTCAGACTAAGAGATCCCAACCGTGAGCCCTAGACTAAGAGATCCCAACCGTGAGCCCTCAGACTAAGAGATCCCAACCGTGAGCCCTCAGACTAAGAGATCCCAACCGTGAGCCCTCAGACTAAGAGATCCCAACCGTGAGCCCTCAGACTAAGAGATCCCAACCGTGAGCCCTCAGACTAAGAGATCCCAACCGTGAGCTCTCAGACAGACGTATACACTCCTCAAGCAATGTACAAAGTAAAAAAACCGAAAAAATCCCTCACGAAAAAATCCCTCACCTTCGAACAGAGTAAACTCGAATCCTTGACGTAGAAAATCCCATAGCAACCAGGCTGCAACAGCCGCAATTGCCATCGTAGGCGGCCACAGCGGTGCAAAACTCTCCAGGAGACAGGTGAGAAACTGGCAGCTCCCTACAAGAAATGTCCCCATTAGTGTCCGTGGACAGGTCGATAGCCAATACGGCAGGTCGTCTCCAATCCGTTACTAAAAGTAAGCAGAACGGCGAAGCCAAACAGCCGGACAATAGGCGAATTTTCGGCCACCGAGCTCGGGTTTCAGCCAAAGCGGCGCCAAATCGAGGCGTAAGGCGCGCCGGAGCGGTCAGCTGTCGATGAGTCGGTAGGCGCCAGACTCGGTTCTGCAGATCCTGCGTGATGAGGACGATAAGCTGTGAGGAGCCGCTGGTTACTAGGCGCCATTGCAGAGCATCCGAGTCTATCTGGCAGGTGCTGGAAGGCTGACACCTTCAATTAGAGTGTGCCAGGCCACCTGCGGGTGGTTTATTATGGAATTATAATTGCATATATAACTAAAAGGCGGATGGAGAAACAGGGACCGCTCAAACAGTCACAGGTGCGGAACAGAAAGTCACAGGTACATAAAAGACAGTCACAGGTGCAGAACAGACAGACAGTCACAGGTGCTGCACAGACAGGTGTAAAACAGACCTCAGATCAACAACCGCAGTCCCTGGCCAATCAGCATTATCGCCGCCATCTCTGTACACCAGCCGGTAGCAGTAGAGCCTTTTCAGCCGAGCAGGCGACCAGTCGTTGCCAATCAACGAGATCCCAAGCCCGGGCCACGTAGCCCAGACTCCTTGACAGCTCCATCTTGGCTTGGAAATTGTTCAACCGAACTCGAATCAGATCTAATCGACTCTCAGTTAGCGAGGCCTCCAGCACAGCACGAGAAACTGTCGACCCTCTGCCGGCAGTCGAATTGCCCTCGTGCCGTGGCCAATTTAGTCCGACACCCGGGCGAAAAGGCGGCAACATCAAAGAGCTCAACTGGCGAGTCAGCAGCGCAAGGATCCGAAGCCGCGCCTGCGAACAATCGGCCTCGATAATCGGCTAAACAGGCGGCCAGCACAACCTGATACCTGCCGAACAATTCCAGTCCCGTGATTGGCCGATTAACGCCAGGTATGGCTACTAGATCGTGCACGTAGCTAGTTGTCGCCATGGCAACCGGGTGGCAACGTTGAGCTAAACGGTGACTGCGTAGCATTAATCTGGCCAAGGAAGACGATGGTTCGAGAGTAGACTCTGGTGCAGCCTCACGACAATCGATTTGATGCAGACACTGAGGCCTTGGTAACGTTGCCTTGGCAACCGAAGGCCACCACAGCTCACTCTGACTAGCAATAGTAAAATCTATTAGATGGCACCAGTCGGTAGATACTAAACGAAGACGCTGCAACTCCTGAGGCTGAGGGCGCGGCAGCTGATGACAACAGCTGAATAGTACATGACTGAAGATTCGATGCCAAACTTCTGGCGGCAGTTGCAACGTTGCGGCTTGATTAGAGACAGCCTATGAAGAATCGGTATGCACATGCATTGCTAGTTAAATACGTCCTACTATTCCAAGACGTCTACCAACTTAAGCGGCAGTACTTCAAACTGATTATTAGCTGCTTCCCTTAACTTTTAATGGGTTCCTCAACCCATTAAATTGAAGCTGATTGGCTGGTTCCTCAACCTATTAAATTGAAGCTGATTGGCTGGTTCCTCTACCTATTAAATTGAAGCTGATTGGCTGGTTCCTCAACCTATTAAATTGAAGCTGATTGGCTGGTTCCTCAACCTATTAAATTGAAGCTGATTGGCTGGTTCCTCAACCCATTAAATTGAAGCTGATTGGCTGGTTCCTCAACCTATTAAATTGAAGCTGATTGGCTGGTTCCTCTACCTATTAAATTGAAGCTGATTGGCTGGTTCCTCAACCTATTAAATTGAAGCTGATTGGCTGGTTCCTCAACCTATTAAATTGAAGCTGATTGGCTGGTTCCTCAACCTATTAAATTGAAGCTGATTGGCTGGTTCCTCAACCTATTAAATTGAAGCTGATTGGCTGGTTCCTCAACCTATTAAATTGAAGCTGATTGGCTGGTTCCTCAAACAATTAAATTGAAGCTGATTGGCTGGTTCCTCAACCTATTAAATTGAAGCTGATTGGCTGGTTCCTCAACCTATTAAATTGAAGCTGATTGGCTGGTTCCTCAACCTATTAAATTGAAGCTGATTGGCTGGTTCCTCAACTTATTAAATTGAAGCTGATTGGCTGGTTCCTCAACCAGTTAAATTGAAGCTGATTGGCTGGTTCCTCAACCCGTTAAATTGAAGCTGATTGGCTGGTTCCTCAACCTATTAAATTGAAGCTGATTGGCTGGTTCCTCAAACAATTAAATTGAAGCTGATTGGCTGGTTCCTCAACCTATTAAATTGAAGCTGATTGGCTGGTTCCTCAACCTATTAAATTGAAGCTGATTGGCTGGTTCCTCAACCTATTAAATTGAAGCTGATTGGCTGGTTCCTCAACTTATTAAATTGAAGCTGATTGGCTGGTTCCTCAACCAGTTAAATTGAAGCTGATTGGCTGGTTCCTCAACCCGTTAAATTGAAGCTGATTGGCTGGTTCCTCAACCCGTTAAATTGAAGCTAATTGGCTGGTTCCTCAACCCGTTAAATTGAAGGTGATTGGCTGGCTCCTCAACCCATTAAATTGAAGCTGATTTGCTGGTTTCTGAACTCATTAAATTGAAGCTGATTGACTGGTTCCTCAACCTATTAATTTGAAGCTGATTGGCTGGTTCTTCAACCAATAAATTGAAAGCTAATTGCCGGTGTACATTTAGATACAGCAATTCTTACCTTGCAATCCACCTGCTGCACATCAGGCGAATCAATAGCTACATCATTAAGCGAGTTCTGCAATTGAAAGTTCAACGGAGCAAGCCGACTTTTCTTGCCTGACATTCTGTTGTCAAATAGCTAAGCTGAAATGAAAGACGTGGGGTAAAAAAAGATTCTACGATGCGTCTATTCATACTTCTAAAAGTAGAAAAGCACGCGTTTTTAGTAAATAAAACATCAAAGTCAGCGAGACTTCCGATTAACAATAATCACAAGCTATTGATATATAATTTCAATTTTTCTTGAGTTACTCTTTAGTTTTCTACGTTAGCGAGTAGATTATATCGCGAATATTAACTATTTTTTTCATGTAAAAAGAGACGAGAAAGACTGCTAAGTAGCAACGCTGAAATTGGGCAGAACTATAAATAGTCATACTCAAATCTATATTTGATGTTTTGCAAGCGCCAGTGTATTGTCTGTCAGAATCTATCCGTGAAAACAAGATTGTAAGCGGCTACATATAGTGCAATAAAAGCTTTGCGATAAAACATTTTTATAAAAATATAATTTTGTTATAATGTAAAAATTGAAGCCCTCTTCAAATTATTTAATTGGTTTATCAACGCAGTGTAACACGCAGTTTTTATTAAATTATAGAATAAAAGCTGACAAAAAATAACAAATAAAACAAACGAGACTATACTTTCAGCATTAATGCATTTGTAGATTTGTTATATATAATTATTAGACAGCATACGTGGCAAGCAGGGTATATTTCTAACGATTATTCTCTTCTAAGGCGAGTTTAAAGGCGAGCTCAAAGAATGATAACGGTTATTTTTTAATAATGCTTATCACTAGCGTATCGCATAATAAAATATGTATACTTGTTAATTAAGAAAATATAACTGCGCGATCCATTAGATTATTTTCCAGCTGCGACTATTTATAGAAACAAAAAATCGATTTTTGACGGGATTCCCAAACTTTTTCTCTCTGAATTGTAGGTCAGGCATGGGCGAGCCACGGCATAGCCAAATAGAATCATGCGGCCACCTCGTGGGCTTTCTAGAAATTTCACTACAGCCTATGTACACTGAAAGAGACGTTTGTCATCAACCCCTGCCCCCTTATCTTATCTCTTCTTATTGGCTGAAAAAATCGCACGTAGCATATGCAACAACCAATATTACTACTATCATCAGTAATATGATAATAAGTCTGTGCTGGCGTGTTGTCATTTGACGAAACAGCTGTCACGTGACTTGTGCTCAGAGTTAATCATAATTATTATTGTCACCCTGTCTCAGCAATATTTAGAAAATTATATACAGTAAATTCTGTCGCGAAAATACACATTTTAAGGCAAATAAGCTTATAAAATTACTCAGTAGCAGCAGTAGTAGTATGTTGTGCAATTTTTCATAATTAATAAATATAATACACGGGAAAAGCAGGCTGAGAGACGTTCATACAAAAATCTGGTAAAACGTGTGTTGCGGGAAAGCCAGAAGCAATAAGGACACTAGTAAACATAATTCGAATATTTAATTATGCCACATGCACTGTACTTGTACAAAATATTTTTCAATCTAATTTGAACAGACAGAGTTTGGCCCACTTCCTCTAGTAAGTTCCCCCTCCCCTTGCAAACACCTTGATTAATTAGCACCAACATCAAGCATTTAGGCGATAATGATTAAAAATCGTATAAAAAAATCACCGCACAAAAGGATCAAATGAATTCGCTAGCTTCTTAATATGTGTAGTGACAAGCCATTTCAAGTTCCTCGGGTTTGCAGCTATAAACAATCATGGGGTAGAGATAGAACGAATTAATATTTCGACTTATATACTACTGTTAAGAGTAATCACTAATCAGTCTAGCTCATAAAAAGTCAACAAAGTGACCATGAAAATAAAGTAGTTGTAGGGTTTGCTGTTCTCAAAAATAGGCCTCTTCGATTTTTCCTTTCGAAACAGCCGAGATGTAGAGCAAAAGTGACACTACTGGCTGATTGCTGAGCTGAGTTTCTCGACCTGCAAATTTTATTTTAAGTTAATTTGCAGGTAAACAGTGTAAATACAGTTCAATATTTATATTCCTACCGACGTTATGCAAATTCAGAAACGAAATAAAAATGTCAATATTTCTACTTACAGTAGACTGGTTACCTAAACTTAAAAAATTAATGTTAAACTAAATAATAATCAATTCAAATACGACTCACCCATTCAGTGGCTAGCTTAGGCGTATTAGCGTACAATCGAATCACTCGTTGATTAGATTTCACCAATTCAAAGAAGGCCGCCTCCGGCACTTTGCTCGGCGCGCCGGCCGGAGCGCGGCCGGACAGTCGGACAGAGTGCAACTCGGCCAGGCTGAGTTCGGACGCCCGGCTGCCCGACGGGTCACGATGAGCGTCCCAATAGCGCAGTTGATGACGCACCGGATCGAGAACGAACTGCCTAGGCGCCCACTGTTTGAGCAGCTTTCCCTGCTTGTGCAGCGTCGCTTCGAGACTGCCAGACCCCAGCGTCGGTTTCGTAGAAAGCGGCATTGTTGACATTGTCGACGACGGTCGTTTAGGCGGCGGCGGACGAATCGGCGGTCGCTGCGGAGCAGCCACAAACGGAGAGGCGGCAGATTCGACATCTTCGGGTGAAGTTCTGGTCGGTTCCGGTGCTGAAGGAGTCAAAATCTGCGGCGGCGGAGGACGAACTGGCGGGGTTGGTCCTGACACCACCGATGCTGCCATCCCTGCCGCTGTTGTTGTGCTGGCCGCCGTTGATGTCACCGGTGTTGCAGCTGCAGAGGTGTTCAACAGTGCTCGTGAGAGCAGTTGCCGACTCTGGTCGATGTGCCACCGCTTGGCAGCGATCGCCGCCGCTGCCGCGTTTGCGTCTCCGCCGTCGGCGCCGCCTACGGCAATTAACGCCGACGGACTATTTTGTCGACGTCTTCGTCGTTGGTGCCGTAGACGAATCGACGTCGCCTTACGATGCAGTCGATGCCAAACGTCTAGACAGTCGATACCATTGATGGCAGCCAGCTCTTCAATAGCGGAGCCCAGCTTGGATGCACCGTCGGCATAGTAGTTGTAGCCTAGTTCGACCTCTTCATCGACGGCCTGTTGCTGTTCCTGTTGACGATCCAATTGCTGTTCGGCAGCTGCGGCCGCTTCGGCTGCTACGGCGGCGGCGTCTTTCATTGACGAAGCTGATTTGGCTTCGGTGGCGGCCAGGTGCCAGCGACGCTCCTGGCTGTACAGATCTGGGTCTGCGCTGGCACCGTAGGCGGCCTCTTCGCGAGTAAAATAGGTCCATCTGGATTTGTGAAAAAAACAAGGAATCCATTCACGTCTGGCGTGATTCTATTGGCTGTTAGGAGCTGGCGTGATTCTATTGGCTGTGCGGTGCTGGCGTGATTCTATTGGCTGTACGGGGGTGGCGTGATTCTATTGGCTGTTAGGAGCTGGCGTGATTCTATTGGCTGTGCGGTGCTGGCGTGATTCTATTGGCTGTACGGGTGTGGCGTGATTCTATGGCTGTGCGATTCTATTGGCTGTTAGGAGCTGGCGTGATTCTATTGGCTGTGCGGGCTGGTGTTATTCTATTGGCTATTCCTTATCTGTGATTTCAGAAATTGCATTTGTATACCGTTGAAGCAGGGCCTGAGCAGTCACAGGTCGCAGCACAGCTGTCAGTCTCTGCTGTTTATTTTGTTTTCTACTTTGCCGATTAGCCGAGCCTTCGCCAGCAGCAGCCGCAGCCATTTCGGGAGCGTAGGCAAGATTTAGATATGCAGTAGATACTGCCATTTGCGTGTCTAAATAAGCCCAAAAATCTGCGCTACCAATATCCGCATAGAGCCTATCGAGTTCGCAATTTCCTAGAAAGTTTGCAAATCTGCAGCCGACAGTGTGATAGGCCAAAGTAAGCAGGAAGTGCTGATTGAATTCAAACGACAACGGGAACTGATGAAGCAGCTGGTGGACGGAGTCTAGGAATAGGAGAAATACGGGCGCGAAGTGGCCGCTCTCGGGGCCTTTTAATCGGCCAAATCTGAAGCAAAGAAAAGAAATTATCTTTTATTTAACGGAAGTACCTATGTAGCTACCGGAATAGCCTATTTAGCTACTCAAATGCCCGCAAATACTTAGCTACCTGATATGCGCCTATGTAGCTAGCTAACGTGCCCATTCAGCCACCGCAAGCGCCATTCTAGCAACCGGAAGGGCTATTCTAACCACCGAAGTGCCATTTTAATAACCGGAAGCGCCATTCTAGCAACCGGAAGGGCTATTTTAACCACCGAAGTGAAATTCTAGCAACCAAAAGGGCTATTCTAACCACCGAAGTGCTATTCTAGCAACCGGAAGGGCTATTCTAGCAACCGGAAGGGCTATTCTAGCAACCGAAAGGGCCATTCCAGCAACCAAAAGGGCTATTCTAACCACCGAAGTGCTATTCTAGCAACCGGAAGGGCTATTCTAGCAACCGGAAGTGCCATTCTAGCAACCGAAAGGGCCATTCTAGCAACCGGAAGTGCCATTATAGCAACCGGAAGGGCTATTCTAGCAACCAGAAGGGCTATTCTAGCAACCGGAAGGGCTAATCTAGCAACCGGAAGGGCTATTCTAGCAACCGGAAGTGCCATTCTAGCAACCGGAAGGGCTCTTCTAGCAACCGGAAGTGCCATTCTAGCAACCGGAAGGGCCATTCTAGCAACCGGAAGGGCTATTCTAGCAACCGGAAGGGCTATTCTAGCAACCGGAAGGGCTATTCTAGCAACCGAAAGGGCCATTCTAGCAACCGGAAGTGCAATTCTAGCAACCGGAAGGGCTATTCTAGCAACCGGAAGTGCCATTCTAGCAGCAACCGGAAGGGCCATTCTAGCAACCGGAAGGGCCATTCTAGCAACCGGAAGGGCCATTCTAGCAGCCAGAAGGGCTATTCTAGCAACCGGAAGGGCTATTCTAGCAACCGAAAGGATTATTATAACCATCAAAGTGCCATTTTAACAACCGGAAGTGCAATTCTAGCCACCAAAGTGACAGTTTGACGATATAATGACTACAAAGTGCCTATAATGTAAGCACCATTATAGCAACCGGAAGTGCCCCTACTAGCCTCCGGAAGTGCTATTCTAGCAACCGGAAAGGACATTCTAGCAACACTCTATGCCACTCTAGCCACCGGAAGTGTCATTTTAGCCACAAAGTGCTATTCCATGAATCAGAACTAGAACAGATATCCCCTACCGGAAGTGCCAATGCCAATACTTTCCCACCTGGCATCAAACTGATGGCCAAACAGCAGCCAGTCCTTCTCCAACAGAGATCGAAAACCGGCAATAGTTCGGTAGTGCTGATCGAGCATGATCTGCGACAGCGACAGCACGGCAGCGGTGGAATCCCAGCCGTCTTCCAGCGCCAACAGAACCGAGCGAGCCTGACAAGCCACAAGATTTACAACAGCGCCGGCTAAATCCAATAGGCATTGCACTAAACTCAACCATTTGGTGTCTTCAAAGGCGTGTAGGAAGCTTTTCTTAGATTTGCCGGCCCCGCCGGTGGTCGAATAGAGCAATAACGGTTTGCCAGGTAAGCAGACTTTAATTAGACGCTTGTACGAGTCGCGAATTGCGTGAGCTGTTGGATAATCGTCTATTGGTACCAGTTCTGCGCCTTCGATGCGGTGAGCACGGATCTGCGGGTTCAGCAGCATTGATGACAATAATATAGTAGAGGAAAACACTGACAGATATTCTAGAGAACAAGTGCGCTATTGGCTTAAATAGAGGGGAGGATTACGGATTTGAAATCGGGATTCGGTTTGGAGAGATTAGAGATAGGGAATAGAGAGATTAGATTAGATAGCTATGGACTGGGGAAATTAGATAATGGGATTGAAGGGATTAGAGATCAGGATTGAGGTGAGAAGGTGAGGTGAGATTAGAGATTGGAGATTCAAATTAGGATTAGATAATGAGATTGGGGGATTAGAGAGTGGGCTTAGAGAGATCAGATAGATTGGGATTGGGCAGATTAAACGATGGGATTGAAGGGATTAGAGAGTAGGATTGGAGAGATCAGATAGATTGGGATTGGGCAGATTAAACGATGGGATTGAAGGGATTAGAGAGTAGGATTGGAGAGATCAGATAGATTGGGATTGGGCAGATTAAACGATGGGATTGAAGGGATTAGAGAGTAGGATTGTAGAGATTAAATCCTGGTACTGCAGAGATTAAACAAAAAAATTAAGATTAGACATTGAGATCAGATTAAGTTGAGTTAGATCGCGGACAGAAGCATACTGTGTAATCCATATTCAAAATGACTATTTTATTTTTTAAATTTGCCAACGCACCTTAGCAACAGCCGATCGATCAGTGAATATGTATAGATGAATTTTTGTTTGACTGCCGGAGCCAACAACCGGCTCAAGACTGGAGCTGGACAGGCGAGTGTCCGGGCCCATTGATGCCGGAGACCTGCTGCCTGTAGAGGGCAGTGTGGGGATGAGAGATTTTATAGATTTATATACATAATTAATTGCTCTCTTCAGGAGTACAGAGTGTGCAACATTTTAATTTGACATCTCCCTATCTCACTATTCATCTTTTTCATATCACTGTTAATCTCACTCCCCAAATCTCACTGTCAATCTCACCCAAATCTCAGTGTCAACGTGACATAAATCTCACTGTCATCCCTCCCCAAATCTCACCCAAAATCTCACTGTCAGTCTGTCCCAAATCTCACTGTCAATCTGACCCAAATCTCACTGTCAACGTGACATAAATCTCACTGTCAACGTAACATAAATCTCACTGTCAATCTCACCCAAATCTCACTGTTCATCTCACCCAAATCTCACTGTCAATCTGACTCAAAATCTCTGTCAATTTGACTCGAAATCTCACTGTAAATTTCACTCCAAATCTCACTCGCAATCTCTCCCTAATTTCACTCCCCAAATCTCACTGTCAATCTCACCCCAACTCTCACTCCAAATCTCACTGTCAATCTGACCCAAATCTCACTGTCAACGTGACATAAATCTCACTGTTAATCTGACCCAAATATGACTGACAATCTCACTCCACAAATCTCACTGTCAATCTGACCCAAATCTCACTGTCAACGTGACATAAATCTCACTGTCAATCTGACCCAAATCTCACTGTCAATCTGACCCAAATCTCACTGTCAATCTGACCCAAATCTCACTGTCAACGTGACATAAATCTCACTGTCAATCTCACTGTCAATCTCACCCAAATCTCACCGTCAATCTCGCTCGAGTATATACACAAAGTATTGACATAAATACTGATTGATTGACATCCAGAATTTAATTGATAAAACGCACTTCATTGACGCAGTCGCAAAAAAATTAGAGTTGCGCCAATTTAAAAGTTGACTCATAAAATTATTGTTATAAAACACGCAGATCTGTTACGATTTCTAAGAAACGTTCAAAATAAGCTTTAATTATTATATTATTAAATAACCAATCGATTTAAAAATTAATCTGTCCGACTAACTTCGTTAAATACTCGAATTTTGACTACAACTACCAGCTTTGATTTATACTACTTAGCTGCGTAGAAAATTAGTAGTACTTATTATAAATTTATATTGTAGTTTAAACTATAAAATTAAATCGCATTTGTAAAATAATTAATCCGCTAGGAAGCAAACTGTACATGCGATACGGATATTGGTAAATATTGTAATATAGTCAATATTAATATTTCAATACCAAAGTTAAGCGTTAGATTCTTGCTGTTACGGTTAGATAATCCAAACGAAGAGCTCGCATCGCCACTAAGGGTTAGAGATCTGCCAAAATGATTAGCTTCATCAGCCTCCAATTTAGGCAGCTTCCCAGCATATTGATTTCTGTTAGGCTTGTTAGAAGCTCGCCGACGCGCTTTATGATCCCGTCGAGTTGCTGTCGCCGTAGCGGCAGATTTCTTACGCCGTATTGTGGCAAAAAAGTTTGTTGTCCGTCTGATTGTGAGATTGAAGCTCTCAGATTCTGTGTGACATTGATCATTTCACGGCGGTAGTTTGGAATGGAATCACAGAATGTAGTAATTGATTATAACATATTGTGCGGCAAAACTGCTAGATTAGTTAATTGTTTATATAGATAAAAGCATGTGCAATTTAAGCTACTGATCAATATTAGTAGTATTTTCAATTTATTCATTTATTTCACTCACAATCTTCCAGTAAAGTCGAACTGAGAAAAATAAGCTATTTTCGGCGCCCCATAGAGTAGTTTGGCGCTGTACAGTCTATTATAATGCCAATATGACTAATCTGGTGCCCTATAAATTGTTTTGGCGCCAATATGACTAATCAGGCGCCCTATAAACTATATATTGGCGTCAATATGACTAATCTGGCGCCCTATAGACTATATTGGCGCCAATATGACTAATCTGGCGCCCCTATAGACTACTTTTGGCGCCAATATGACTAATCTGGCGCCCTGTAGACTATATTAGCGCCAATATGACTAATCTGGCGCCCTATAGACTATATTTGCGCCAATATGACTAATCTGGCGCCGATATGACTAATCTGGCGCCCTATAGACTATTTAGGCGCCAAAATGATTATTGACTAATATGGCGCCCTATAGTCTATTATAACGCCAATATGACTAATCTGGCGCCCCTATAGACTATCTTGGCGCCAATATGACTAATCTGGCGCCCTATATACTATTTAGGCGCCAATATGATTAGACGAATATGGCCCCAATAGTCTATTATAGCGCCGATATGACTAATCTGGAGCCCTGTAGACTGTTTTTGGCGCCAATTCAGACTATTTTAGCGCCACTAAGACATTTTTAACGCTAGTAAATCCATTTCAGTAGTTTTTTAAAAGAAAACATTTCCTTCTATAGTAGTTAAGGATACTTCATTAGATTAGCAGGAAGATATAAAAAGCAGAGAAACCAACAGAACCGATACGATTGCAAGCATGTAGGCAGTAAAAAGCGACGCGCAGTAGTGGCCCACTTAGCCAAACCCGAACACGCAACAGTTCGAGCTTAGGAACAAATGGACACTAAAAGCTTTGAAAAACTGATAACTTCACCTCTCGTCAATCCAGAGCCTTTAGCAGTGAATAGCAGCACAGAACGAAGGCTTTTAGACAAGCCGGAATGCCTAGACGAAGCTACTACTGTTGTCAGTAGTGACGATTGTTGTTTCTGTTGCTGCGTCATAGCCGACAACTGACTGCAGCGAGGCAGGGTACTACTACTACTATTACTAATAACAGTACTATAAGTAGTAGTTGTATTGAAGTGAACCGAGGCTCTGGGGCTAGCACTTGCAATAGCAGCATCGCTCGGCGCTAAAAGTACACAATTATGTTCATATTAGTAGAACGCATGCATATATTAATATAGGTATAGATGCATATTAACCAAATTTTAATGGTTACAACAGCTCTGTCCCGACACCTTTAAGCCCACGAAATAATTAAAGTTTGACAACATAAAAAAACAACACAAATAATCAATAGCGAGATGTGTAACAATGCATTTTAGTAGCAAGAAAGGAAATTTACGCAATTAGGCAGTTCAAACAAGTGAAATGGTATAGTTTTTTTTACAACAAAAGACCAATTAGAGGACTAATATACTGGACCAATTAGAAGACTAATAAACTGGACCAATTAGAGGACTAATAAAGGACCAATTAGAGGACTAATAAAGGACCAATTAGAGGACTAATAAAGGACCAATTAGAGGATTAATAAAGGACAAATTAGAGGACTAATAAAGGACCAATTAGAGGACTAATAAAGGACCAATTAGAGGACTAATAAAAGACCAATTAGAGGACTAATAAAGGACCAATTAGAGGACTAATAAAGGACCAATTAGAGGATTAATAAAGGACCAATTAGAGGACTAATAAAGGACCAATTAGAGGACTAATAAAGGATCAATTAGAGGACTAATAAAGGACCAATTAGAGGACTAATAAAGGACCAATTAGAGGACTAATAAAGGACCAATTAGAGGACTAATAAAGGACCAATTAGAGGACTAATAAAGGACCAATTAGAGGACTAATAAAAGACCAATTAGAGGACTAATGAAGGACCAATTAGAGGACTAATGAAGGACCAATTAGAGGACTGATAAAGGATCAATTATGGGACCAATTAGGGACCAGTTAAAGAACTAACAGAGGATCAATTATGGGAACAATAAGGGACCAATTAGAGGACTAATAAAAGATCAATTAGAGGACTAAAACTGGACCAATTAGACGACGAATAAATGATCAATTATGGGACCAGTTAGGGACCAGTTAAAGAACTAACACAAGACAAATTATGGGACCAATAAGGGACCAATTAGAGAACTAACAAAGGACCAGTTATGGGACCAATAAAGGAGCGACCAGAAAAACCAAGCTGATAAAACAGCAGTTTAAAATGCAGACAATGAAATTATGACTCACTCTTCAGCTTAGCAGCCCCACTCCGTACGGAGCTAAACAGTCGATCCAGTTGATTATTGCCTCCGCCTCCGACGCCGACGCCGTGACCTCGACGTCTCGACGAAAAGTCGCTAATCCCGTCGCCTCTGTCTTGACGACTGTCGACAATATCGGACAGGCCTGAGGAGTCCTCTTCTAGCATCGGCGACAGCGGCTGCTTGTCAACACCAGCAGAGGACGGCCCAGCTGCTGCCTCGTCGCCGACTTCAACTCCTGGAGCTTCTTCTACATCGTGATATTCATCGTTCGAGTCCGAGTTCGACATCGGAGGCTCGTCCGACACGCTGGAGTCACCGTCATCCCCATTGTCGCCGACTGGCGCAACCGCAGCCACCAAGATTTCTTTTGAATCGTCCGCCAATTCGTCGCCTTCGGACAGGGCGTCGGCGGAGCTTTGGATGGCGTCATCGGCGGCGGCGTCGTGGTTGGACCCGGTGGCGATGCAGCCGGCTAGGGAGCTGGCGTGGGCGCAGGCTGACAGAGCCTGGAATAGGCGCTCCTGCGGCGTTAGGGGCGGTGAGGGTCTGTCTGTCTGTCTGTCTGTCTGTCTGTCTTAGTGACTTAGTGTCTGTCTGTCTGTCTGTCTGTCTGTCTGTCTGTCTGTCTGTCTGTCTGTCTGTCTGTCTGTCTGTCTGTCTGTCTGTCTGTCTTAGTGACTTAGTGTCTGTCTGCCTGTCTGTCTGTCTGTCTGTCTGTCTGTCTGTCTTAGTGACTTAGTGTCTGTCTGTCTGTCTGTCTGTCTGTCTGTCTGTCTGTCTGTCGGTCTGTCTGTCTGTCTTAGTGACTTAGTGTCTGTCTGTCTGTCTGTCTGTCCGTCTTAGTGACTTAGTGTGTGTCTGTCTGTCTGTCTGTCTTAGTGATTTAGTGTCTGTCTGTCTGTCTGTATGTCTGTCTGTCTGTCTGTCTGTCTTAGTGACTTAGTGTCTGTCTGTCTGTCTGTCTGTCTGTCTGTCTGTCTGTCTGTCTGTCTGTCTTAGTGACTTAGTGTCTGTCTGTCTGTCTGTCTGTCTGTCTGTCTGTCTGTCTGTCTGTCTGTCTGTCTGTCTGTCTGTCTGTCTTAGTGACTTAGTGTCTGTCTGTCTGTCCGTCTTAGTGACTTGGTGTGTGTCTGTCTGTCTGTCAGTCTTAGTGATTTAGTGTCTGTCTGTCTGTCTGTATGTCTGTCTGTCTGTCTGTCCGTCTTAGTGACTTACTGTCTGTCTGTCTGTCAGTCTGTCTGTATGTCTGTCTGTCTGTCTGTCCGTCTTAGTGACTTACTGTCTGTCTGTCTGTCTGTCCGTCTTAGTGACTTACTGCCTGTCTGTCTGTCTGTCTGTCTGTCTGTCTGTCTGTCTGTCTGTCCGTCTTAGTGACTTAGTGTCTGTCTGTCTGTCTGTCTGTCCGTCTTAGTGACTTAGTGTCTGTCTGTCTGTCTGTCTGTCTGTCTGTCTGTCTGTCTGTCTGTCTGTCTGTCCGTCTTAGTGAATTAGTGTCTGTCTGTCTGCCTTAGTGTCTGTCTGTCTGTCTGTCTGTCTGTCTGTCTGCCTGTCTGTCTGTCTGTCTGTCTGTCTGCCTGTCTGTGTTCGTGTCTGTCTTAATGCCTACCAGTGTCAGTGTCTTCAAACAGCCAACAAGGCCTCACCTGCTCCTCAGAGAATCGACCAACTTCAGCTCCATCAGCAGCTGCCGTACTGCCGCCCCCGCCGCTGCCAAGTCCACCAGCCCAGGCCAGACTTTTGCCTTGAAACGAGCCGGATCGGAACAGCAGCGCGCCGTTGCTATGGCAACGCCAGACAACAACGGGAAAGCGGCACTGTCTATGAGCTTTAGTTAACCGGCGCAGCGATTCGTCTGTGACAGCCCTGGGCACAATGAGCACGGCAGGATAGGAGGAGACCAGATCGTGCTCAAAATTGGCGCAACAAATTCTTAGACAGATGGCATCTGTCAGCTGCTTGCCAAGGAGGCCCAGCCGGTGCAGGTCTTCGTAGCCGGGCGTTTCCAGGGTGTCGCGAAGGAGCTCCGAGGTTGGTCGGGAGGGCTGGTGGTGCCGGCTGGTAGCGCCGCTGTAGCCGGAGAACCGGGCTGCGATGGCTGCGTTGGGGATGGGAGTTTTCTAAAGATAATTTCGTGGGAATTTCAGAGCGATATTTAAAAGGAACTCAGAGCGAAATTTGAGGGGAATTCAGAGCGGTTTTTTGAGGAGAATTCAGATCGAAATTTAAGGGGAACTCAGAGCGAAATTTGAGGGGAATTCAGAGCGGTTTTTGAGGAGAATTCAGATCGAAATTTAAGGGAATTCAGAGCGAAATTTGAGGGGAATTCAGAGCGAAATGTAAGGGGAATTCAGAGCAAAATATGAGGAGAATTCAGAGCGAAATTTGAGGGGAATTCAGAGCGAAATTTGAGGAGAATTCAGAGCGATTTTTGAGGAGAATTCAGAGCAAAATTTAAGGGGAATTCAGAGCGATACTTAAGAGAATCCAGAGCGATTTTTGAGGGGAATTCAGAGCGATTTTTAGGAGAATTCAGAGCAAAATTTAAGGGGAATTTAGGGCGATATTTAAGAGGAATTCAGGACGATATTTGAGGGGAATTCAAGGCGATATTTAAGGGGAATTCAGAGCGATATTTAGGAGGAATTCAGGGCGATATTTGAGGGGAATTCAGGGCGATATTTAGGGGAATTCAGAGCAAGACTTAAGAAACATTCAGATCGATATTTAAGGGGAATAAAAGGGCGATATTCGAGGGAAATTAAGTGTGAAATTCCGGGAGAATCTAGGTAAATATTATATGGGAACTCAGGCAACTCTTTAAAAAGCTATGATTCCTTCTTAATTAAAGAGGGTTAATTACCCTAACCCTCCAATAGTAACTTTTTAAGAATTTTCGAAGCAAATAAAACATTTTTAAAGCGATTCTTAGAAATCAATTTCAACGTGACTAAAATGGTTTACAACAACTGACTAACCACCCTAACCCTAGATTTAATCGTTGGCAGGTCACTGTGGTGCTCCTAAGCGATTACAAAAGGTTATAAAGAAGTGCTAAGTAATTACCTTCATCACTATCGTGCATTGAGCTTCTCTCCGACCCGGGAATGGCGGCGGAACCCGGTGCCGCCGGCGATGGCGGAGGTCGCAGACTGCTTCGCCACTGATGCTCCTGCTGATGCTGCCGGTGCGAGCTGACCCCAGCGGCGCCAGGCCGAAGAGTCATCAATTTATTAGCGGCAGCGTGTGCCGCGCTAGTAGTCTGTTTGGCAAGTCTTCGCCTAAAATTATGTTTGTTTGACACATTGATTTACACCGGAAGTAAAAACTCAATTGTTGATCAGAAGTCATAACTTTGATCTTGACAGCCGAGATACGCTTGACCGGAAGTAATATTGAATGCTAAAAATGCACATAAGAGCCAAATGATGACAACAAATTACCGGAAGTGAGAGATTACATGCAGAATCAGTCAGCATTAACTAATTACCGGAAGTGAGGGATTACATGTAGAATCAGCATGAACTATGAATAATTACCGGATGTGAAGGATTACATGTAGAATCAGCATGAACTATGAATAATTACCGGATGTGAAGGATTACATGTAGAATCAGCATGAACTATGAATAATTACCGGAAGTGAGGGATTAAAGGTAGAATCAGCATGAACTTTGAATAATTACCGGAAATGAGGGATTAAATATAGAGCCAGCAAGCACTAACACACAAAAGGAGACCGGAAACAAGGATGATTTCATGTAAAACTCACGTGAGAGTATAGGGCTTCGAGTGCAACTTTTTAGGTTTCTTGATTTTCACGCCGCCGCTACTTCCGGCTCCAGTTCCGGCGGCGGACGCTTCCATGGCAGTTGTCGGCAAAGCCGTCGCCGCCGCCGCCGACGCTGTGATCGGCAGCGGAGTGTCGGCAAATTCGTCGTCCAGATCGCCGACAAGTCGACCGCCGTCAGCTGAAAGAGCGAAGATTTCGCGAACGCTGCCAGGGTGCCGGGCCGATCGGATTCGTTCCAGCAGCTCCTGGGTTACGGGATTTCACGGCTTAAGGGTTAATTGTACTGACAGCGGACACTATACTGACAGCTGACACTATACTGACAGCTGACACTATACTGACAGCTGACACTAAACTGACAGTTCTGACACTAAACTGACAGTTCTGACACTATATTGACAGCCGACACTAAACTGACAGCTGACACTAAACTGACAGTGCTGACACTTTACTGACAGTTCTGACACTAAACTGACAGCTGACACTAAACTGACAGTTCTGACACTAAACTGACAGTTCTGACACTTAACTGACAGCTGACACTATACTAACAGCTGACACTATACTGATAGCTGACACTATACTGACAGCTGACACTATACTGACAGCTGACACTATACTGACAGCTGACACTAAACTGACAGTTCTGACACTAAACTGACAGTTCTGACACTATATTGACAGCCGACACTAAACTGACAGCTGACACTATACTGACAGCTGACACTATACTGACAGCTGACAATAAACTGACAGTTCTGACACTTAACTGACAGCTGACACTATACTAACAGCTGACACTATACTGATAGCTGACACTATACTGACAGCTGACACTATACTGACAGCTGACACTAAACTGACAGTTCTGACACTAAACTGACAGTTCTGACACTTAACTGACAGCTGACACTATACTAACAGCTGACACTATACTGATAGCTGACACTATACTGACAGCTGACACTATACTGACAGCTGACACTATACTGACAGCTGACACTAAACTGACAGTTCTGACACTAAACTGACAGTTCTGACACTATATTGACAGCCGACACTAAACTGACAGCTGACACTAAACTGACAGTGCTGACACTTTACTGACAGTTCTGACACTAAACTGACAGCTGACACTAAACTGACAGTTCTGACACTAAACTGACAGTTCTGACACCTAACTGACAGCTGACACTATACTAACAGCTGACACTATACTGATAGCTGACACTATACTGACAGCTGACACTATACTGACAGCTGACACTATACTGACAGCTGACACTATACTGACAGCTGACACTAAACTGACAGTTCTGACACTAAATTGACAGTTCTGACACTATACTGACAGCCGACACTAAATTGACAGCTGACACTGAACTGACAGTTCTGACACTAAACTGACAGTGCTGACACTTTACTGACAGTTCTGACACTAAACTGACAGTTCTGACACTAAACTGACAGCTGACACTAAACTGACAGTGCTGACACTAAACTGACAGCTGACACTATACTAACAGCTGACACTATACTGACAGCTGACACTATACTGACAGCTGACACTATACTGACAGCTGACACTACTGCCAGTTCTGACACTACTGCCAGTTCTGACACTATACTGACAGCTGACACTATACTGGTAGTTCTGACACTACTGCCAGTTCTGACACTACTGCCAGTTCTGACACTATACTGACAGTTCTGACACTACTGCCAGTTCTGACACTATACTGACAGTCGCTAGTCAGTTAAATAACAGTAAGCACGCATCACAAAAGGTCATCAGTAGACTACTACTCACCGATATCTCATCCTCGCCAGCGTCGAAACCAATTTTCATAGCTTCAAAAGTGCCAGATTTAAACAGCACCTGCTGCCTTACCGAGTGACGATTTTGTACGGACGCCAGTAGGGCTGGATCGCGCTCGGATTTGCTCAACTCTTTGGCTTCGTGCAACGCAGCAATAGGGAAACAGCGAACTATTGTCTTCTCAGACTGGAGCACGTTAGATGGCACGCCTTTGAATATTAGCCTGAAATTGAGAATTTTTAATGTCACACACTTTTCTATATTTCTATTATAGTATAATTACTATAAAGGCTTGGGGAGAATTGCTGAGATGTCAACGCTTACGGGGGAATTGCTGAGACGTCAAGGCTTACGGGGGAATTGCTAAGATGTCAATGCAAATAGGATTCACATCCTATTTGCCTTCACTCGTAAGTTTCGTCCCTTGTTTATTGACCACCCCGAAGGGGGGACTAGATGGCTAGTCCTATATACTAAAATTTCTGCTATAAATAGAATAGTTAGAAGAGGTTTATTAGAACTAATTTCTACTATAAGTAGAGCCGTTAGAATAGGTTTATTATAATCAATCTTATGCGCGAACCGATAATTCGTAGCCAAGAAGAGTCCCTCGGCTGGTAGCCAGCCAATGTCGGGCGTGAATTCCGCGGCCGTTGCCGGTGCACCAGCGACAACCACTGCGGCGGATACAGCTGTGGCCGCAGTCAGAGTCTGATGGTGAAGGTAATCGGCAGTTTCGCAGGATTCCAATTCAAGTCGGACGGGATCCCGCCTACCATCGGGATAGAGATAGGCTCGCAGCTGCGGCATGAGCAGCCGCTCCCCTGGCAGCAGGGCCGGTCGGGTAATCCTGGCCTTCTGCGACTTCGGAATCTTGCAGTACTCTGCCCAGATGTTATCTAACGATTCCATGTGAACGCTGTGCAGAAACTCGTGCAAGGTTCGCTTGAGACTGTTAATCTGAGATTGGGACAGCCCGTTCTCTGAGCACACTCGATCTAAGAACCTATCGCGTATCCAAGCCTCCAGTTCGCGAGCAAATTGTTCGCTCAGTTTAGCAGCAGCCGCGTTTGCCTCGCGTTCTGCCTGAGATTGAGAGGCCTGATGATGCTGCTGGTGCTGGGACTCCTGAGACTCCGTCTGCGACGAACCGCCGCCGGGTCCGCCACCGCTGAAATGATAAAAAAGGAAACTATGCACTTTTATAGGGACGCTTGATGGACTTGATACAAGATGTACGCTGAGGTCTGTAAGCTTGGGGGGATAAGGTGTCAAGAGCGAGAGTGTAACTTGTGGGGCCGAAAGTTGCAAGAGTGTACATTCAGGGAGAGAGGGCTTGGTCTGAAGTGCACATTCAGGGAGAGAGATGCTTGGTCTGAAGTGCACATTGGGGGAGAGAGATGCTTGGTCTGGAGTGTACACTGAGGGGCAGAGATTCTTGGTCAAAAGTGTACATTGAGGGGCAGAGAAGCTTGGCCTGGGAGTGTACATTGAAAGATAGAGCAGCTTGGCCTGGAGTGTACATTAAGGAATAAAGCAGCTTGGCCTGGAGTGTACATTGAGGGATAGAAATTATTAGTCCCTCACCCCTGATTGGTGGAGGACAACTCGCTAACGCCGACATCGCGTCGATTGCCTCCGCCGCCGGCCCATCGCCGTTTAGCCGGCTCAAGCGGCATTCGCAAAGCGGCCAGAATAACAATAAAATGCTTGGCCGCACTCTCCACTGTTTCCTCTTCAATTTTTTTCAGTTCTTCTAATTCGGCGGTGGACAGTTGCTCGCTGTGCTGCATCACTTTGGCTACGATATCGAGAGCCGTAGCGCTTGGATCCACGGGTTCGTCCGGTTTCCATTCGGCCAGCCGGCCAACGTAATAGTCGCACAGTTGAGTCTGAACAAACCGCGAGAACGCCCAGTGCCAGAAGGCCTCCGATGACCAGGCTGTGCAGGCTTGGACTTCTTCCGTCATTGAGGCCTGGGTAATTGTAGTGAGTTGAGGTTCATCTAAAATAATTCCACTCGTGGACTGAACTTCCTGTAGCATCTGGATATAGCTAGCATCCTGGATATTGAATTAACTCCTCTGATAATCTACAGACCTGTCAGTCATCCGCCTCTTTTTTATAAATTTTCGGAACTGCCAAAAATTTATCTAACTTGTCAGGCATCTTTCGATTAAAACTAACAGACACACAGATACTCAAATACTAAGATAGACAGACAGACAGACAGACAAAAAGACAGACATACAGACAGACAGACAATAAGACAGACAGACAGACAGACAGACAGACAGACAGACATACAGACAGACAGACAGACAGACCGACAGGCAGAGAGACAGACAGACAGACAGACAGACAGACAGGCAGACAAACAGACAGACAGACAGACAGACAGACAGACAGAAAGAGACAGACAGACAGACAGACAGACAGACAGACAGACAGACGGACAGACAGACACAGACAGACAGACAGACAGACAGACAGACAGACAGACAGACAGACAGACAGACAGACAGACAGACACTAAGACAGACAGACAGACAGAAACAGACAGACAGACAGACACTAAGACAGACAGACAGACACAGACAGACAGCCCAACAAAGCAGGGCAGTACCTGCAGCTCCAAGGAGGCGGTGCTATTCTGACAGGGCAGCTGGCAGCGCAGCCGCTCCAGCAGCGGCAGGCACCGCAGGGCGCACAGCCATTCCTCGTGTTGAGCATCAAATCTCAGAGCTTGCACCAACAATTCGCAGGCAATCTCAAATTGTTGCTGATCAAGCGTCGACATGCCCCTAGCAACCACCATATCGTTGAGCAGATCGACTAATCTCAATCGGCTAGACCGATGAGCCAGATCGCGCTTCACCGCCTTCAGAGATTTTTTAGCGTCAGCAATCCGCCGTTCGAACACGTTTTTAACGCACAGCTCCAGTATCTGCAATTTCTGACGATGAATATCGGCGGACGAGGAAAACTGCTGTTGAGTCGGCGGCAGTAGCAGATCTTCAAGCCGTTGTCCTGGCGGCACTTTTTTAAACTCTTGTCGGCGTCTTTGATGATCTTGTTGCTGGCTCGGCTGTTCGAGTGCTTTTGTGGAGGCTGCGGATGGCTTTGAGGACTTCGCTGGCGAGCTGCGGTAATTTAGTGGATCGATTGCTTGATTTGCAGTCTGGCAGCGATTTTAATATCCGATCCAACGCCCTAACTTAGTCTAATACATGTCGCTTTTAATCCATCTCGCTATTAATAGATCTCGCTGTTAATCTATCTCGCTCTAACCCATTAGACTCTAATCCATCTCGCTCTTAATCCATGTTGCTTTAATCCATGTCGCTATTAATCCATGTCGCTCTTAATTCATTCCACTCTAATCCATGTCGCTCTTAATCTATGTTGCTCTAATCCATGTCGCTCTTAATCTATGTTGCTCTAATCCATGTCGCTCTTAATCCATCTTGCTCTTAATCCATGTCGCTCTAATCCATGTCGCTCTTAATCCATCTTGCTCTTAATCCATGTCGCTCTAATTCATGTCGCTCTAATCCATCTCTTTCTAATCCATGTCGCTCTTAATTCATTCCACTCTAATCCATGTCGCTCTTAATCTATGTTGCTCTAATCCATGTCGCTCTTAATCCATCTTGCTCTTAATCCATGTCGCTCTAATCCATGTCGCTCTTAATCCATCTTGCTCTTAATCCATGTCGCTCTAATCCATGTCGCTCTTAATCCATCTTGCTCTTAATCCATGTCGCTCTAATTCATGTCGCTCTTAATCCATCTCTTTCTAATCTATGTCGCTCTTAATTCATGTCGCTCTTAATCCATTCCACTCTAATCCATCTCGCTCTAATCCATTTCACTCTAATCCATGGTGTTCTAATCCATCGCCCTCCAATCTTTTCCAATTAGATCCCGAATCTCACTAACATTAAACTGTAACTGAATCAACAGAAAAAAAGCAGAGAAAAAAGCTGTTATATAAGCAACGAACCCTCTTCTAGCCGCTGGATCAGAGCCAGTTCGACCAGATGCAGCTGCCATCGCGTCGTCAACTTCTCGTTTAGCCTCCTCGGCTTCGATAGCTTCAGCTACTAGACGCTCGTTCAACAGAGGAAACGGCTCTGGCGGCCCCGCAGCCGGGTCGTCCGGCGGTTGCGGCACATTTACAGAAACTTTTTCGGCCTCGCTATTATTGTTGACAGCCGTTGTTATTGAAGTTTCGCATTCGCATAATTGCTTAGCCAATTCGTCCAGATGACGCCGACGTAAGCGACGTCCGATAGCAACAGTTGCGACGTCAGTGGGGGACACCGATGAATCGGCATTGTTGTCGTTGTCGGCGTCGATGCTGACGCACAGGGCCAGCTGGTGCGGCGGCGGCAGTAGAAGCTCGGCGGCCTCGGCGGCTTGAAGCTCCGACAGGCGATCGTACAATTCGTCGAATGCGTCGATACGACGATAGGGCGGGCCGCGGGCTTGGCAAAACTGGCAGAACATCTCCGACTCGGTGGCCAGGCGTCGCATGAACTTGTCGTCTACTAGGCCGCGACCGCCCAGGAAACTTGCCTGCGTGTAGGGGGCGGATGTCAGCTGATTACTAAGGGGCGGATGTCAGCTGATTACTAAGGGGCGGATGTCAGCTGATTACTAGGGGGCGGATGTCAGCTGATTACTCGGGGGCGGATGTCAGCTGATTACTAAGGGGCGGATGTCAGCTGATTACTAAGGGGCGGATGTCAGCTGATTACTAGGGGGCGGATGTCAGCTGATTACTCGGGGGCGGATGTCAGCTGATTACTAGGGGGCGGATGTCAGCTGATTACTAGGGGGCGGATGTCAGCTGATTACTAGGGGCCGGATGTCAGCTGATTACTAGGGGGCGGATGTCAGCTGATTACTAGGGGGGGGATGTCAGCTGATTACTAGGGGGATGTCAGCTGATTACTAAGGGGCGGATGTCAGCTGATTACTCGGGGGCGGATGTCAGCTGATTACTAGGGGGGGCGGATGTCAGCTGATTACTAGGGGGGATGTCAGCTGATTACTAAGGGGCGGATGTCAGCTGATTACTCGGGGGCGGATGTCAGCTGATTACTAGTGGGCGGATGTCAGCTAGGGGGGGGGCGGATGTCAGCTGATTACTAAGGGGCGGATGTCAGCTGATTACTAGGAGGCGGATGTCAGCTGATTACTAGGAGGCGGATGTCAGCTAAGGGAGGGGGGCGGTTGTCAGCTGATTACTAGGGGGCGGATGTCAGCTGATTACTAGGGGGGGGGATGTCAGCTGATTACTAGGAGGCGGATGTCAGCTGATTACTAGGAGGCGGATGTCAGCTGATTACTAGGAGGCGGATGTCAGCTGATTACTAGGGGCGGATGTCAGCTGATTACTAGGAGGCGGATGTCAGTTGATTACTAGGAGGCGGATGTCAGCTGATTACTAGGGGGCGGATGTCAGCTGATTACTAGGAGGCGGATGTCAGCTGATTACTAGGGGGCGGATGTCAGCTGATTACTAGGAGGCGGATGTCAGCTGATTACTAGGAGGCGGATGTCAGCTGATTACTAGGGGCGGATGTCAGCTGATTACTAGGGAGCGGACGTCAGCTGATTACTAGGGAGCGGACGTAGGCTACTGATTTCTACAGTTTTTAGCATCAGTCTAAAAGCAGAAGTCTCACATAGTGAAAGTTGATAACATTACTCGGCAGAATCCTACTAATCACTAGGCAAGACCTGTAGCCATTAACAATTTCAGCAAAAGCTCGCATAAACGCCGCCCGGATCTGTTTGTCCAGCCAGAAATCGTCACCGCCGCCGCCGTAAGCTGAGACGCAGGAGCGCAGAGTTCCGCCAGTTGGTTTCTTAAACGCCCGATCAGCTGTTGCTAGGCCGGGATTCAACACGTCGGTGATATCCGCCAGCAGATTCTGCAGCACTTGATCTGACAGAGGCGTCACTATAGAACTCTGGCCGCCGCCGCAGCCTGACCAGTTTTCGGCTACGCAACCCAGATCGAGGTCGGCCGTGATTAAATCGAACATTGATTCTGTGCAATCTTCGATTTGACGCTTAAATGAACTGTGCACGCCGTATAGATAGGGCACAGTGGCGCACACGTATTCTAATAGCGGCTTCGGCATTATAGGCACCAGAGTGTACTCGCTGCGTGTTGGGACAGGGTGAAGAAGAATTCAATCTCGCATTTTTTACTACTGTAAGTAGAAATGCTGAACTATTTTTTGCTAAACACTTCAAGTGCGTTCTACTTCTCCTAAGGACCACTAACGATAGTTCTGTGACTCAATGACCACTGTAACACCCTAATGACCACTTTAACACCCTAATAACCACTGTAACACCCTAATAACCACTGTAAAACCTCAATAACCACTGTAACACCCTAATTGCCATTTTAACACCCTAATGACCACTGTAACACCCCAATGACCATTGTAACACCCCACTGACCCCTGTAACACCCTAATGACCATTTTAATACCTTAATGACTACTGTAACACCCTAATGACCATTTTAACGCCCTAATGACTATTGTAACACCCTAATGACCACTGTAAACACTTTAATGACCAAAATTGACACCCCAATGACCACTGTAAAGCTCCAGTGACTATATAGACAATCTAATAACAAGTTCTATGCACTCTACTTACTACTTAAAGGGATACAGTAGCGCTTTCAGCGCCCGACAAGCATCCGTTAGCTGTGTGAAACTAGCCGAGAACAGCACAACTTTACAACCGGTTAACAGGGCAGTGACCAGTTTCACACTATTGTGAATGCCCAATTGACGAAATAGTCGAACGACAACGCTGCCAGTGGCTGGCACCGAGCAACAGTCGCTAGGCAAAGATTGCAGGATTTGACAATCGAATCCTGGCAACAGAGAAAAGACTGTGTAACTATTATTGGTTGGCAGGAATACGCTAGACAGAAGGCGAGCAATCATCTCTTCTAAGTGGTCCCGACGCCCTGCAGCGTGGGCGGCATAGAGTACAACCAAGCAGTCGTGCAGAGTCTCGGGTAGGTCCAGGCGCGACTGTAGTACTAAAGTTTTAGGGGCGTAGACAGCGACCTGATGCTGCAGCTGCGATTCGCCAGTCTGGGCTGCTGGAGATGGAGCCAGGTGTCAGGTGTGCGAGAGACTTTATTAATCATCGTCTAAGTTACTTCTTGCGTTGGAAGAATCAGCGAGGAGTTGAAAATCAAGAGAAAAAGGGACAGATATCAAGAAAGAGGAACCATAAATCAAGAGAGGGGAAACCAGAAATCAAAAGGAGGGAGCAGAAATCAAGAAAGGGGAAACCAGAAATCAAAAGGAGGGAGCAGAAATCAAAAAAGGGGAAACCAGAAATCAAAAGGAGGGAGCAGAAATCAAGAAAGGGGAAACCAGAAATCAAAAGGAGGGAGCAGAAATCAAAAAAGGGGAAACCAGAAATCAAAAGGAGGGAGCAGAAATCAAAAAAGAGGGGCCAGAAATCAAGAGGGACCAGAAATTAAGAGGGACCAGAAATCAAGAGAAACCAGAAATCGAGAGAGACCAGAAATCGAGAGAGACCAGAAATAGGAGGGACCAGAAATCAAAGGAAAGAAGGACCAGAAATCAAAAGAGGGGCCAGAAATCAAGAAAGGGTAACCGAAAAAAGAGGCAGGGACCAGATACAGGGACCAGAAATCGAGAGAGACCAGAAATAAGAGGGACCAGAAATCAAGAGAGACCAGAAATCAAGAGGGACCAGAAATCAAGAGGGACCAGAAATCAAGAGGGACCAGAAATCAAGAGGGACCAGAAATCAAGAGGGACCAGAAATCAAGAGAGACCAGAAATTAAGAGAGACCAGAAATTAAGAGGGACCAGAAATCAAGAGGGACCAGAAATCGAGAGGGACCAGAAATCAAGAGGGACCAGAAATCAAGAGAGACCAGAAATTAAGAGAGACCAGAAATCAAGAGGGACCAGAAATCAAGAGGGACCAGAAATCAAGAGAGACCAGAAATCAAGAGGGACCAGAAATCAAGAGGAACCAGAAATTAAGAGGGACCAGAAATCAAGAGGGACCAGAAATCAAGAGAGACCAGAAATTAAGAGAAACCAGAAATCGAGAGAGACCAGAAATCAAGAGGGACCAGAAATCGAGAGAGACGAGAAATATAGAAGGACCAGAAATCAAGAGGGACCAGAAATCAAGAAAGGGGTAACCGAAAAAAGAGGCAGGGACCAGATAGAAGGACCAGAAATCAAGAAAGAGGAACCAGAAATCAAGTGAAACAGACAAGACAAAAGCAAGACAAATGATTACCTCCAGCAGCAGCTAGAGCAGCGGCAACAAAGACTGTCTCGGTGTCAGCATCGCTATCAACCAGGGACAGGGAGGAGGGCACCGGTTGGATATTGCTAGCACTGACAGCGTCTTCGTCCACCCGCTCCCAGCGCCGCCGCCGGAGCTGATATTGAACAGCTGCCTTCTCTGCTGCATGGAAAGCGGCTCGTGTACGCTAAGCATGGCTGAATAGCACTGCTGGCCGCTCTCAGCGGTGAATGTCTGCACAAAATAAGTGGCATGCTGCGGCAGGCGACTCAAACGCCAACCGCAGGGCTGGCAGAACACTTCTTGATTGGCTACAAACTCTACATCGGCCCGATCCTGCTTAGGAAATCGTTGGATGAGTTGACCAGAACAGGCCTGCTCGGCTCGACCTTGCCAGAGGAATGGAGAAGGGTGAAGTAGATAAAGAAAATTTATGCAATATCCAGTCATCCAAAAAGCATTTCACTTTATATTTTTGAAATTTCAGTAGCTATCTGATAAAAACATTTGTGGTTGTTTTGTTAGACTAATTATTACTTTAAAACAATAATTTTCTGCTGTGAAAATAAACCCAACAAAATTCAAAATTTATGCTTATTTACTTCATAAACATAAACTTGGCAGTTCAACTCATCCTGCCAATGGGGTTGGGGGTGTTGCACATCTAGCTGTTAAGGCTGATACGGAGGATTGCTGAGATGTCAAGGCTTATGGGGGGAATTGCTGAGATGTCAAGGCTTATGAGGGGAATTGCTGAGATTTTAAGGGCCAAGGCTTACGGGGGGATAGCTGAGATGTCAAGGCTTACAGGGGGAATTGCTGAGATGTCAAGGCTTATTTGGGGAATAGCTGAGATGTGAAGGCTTACATAGGGAATTGCTGAAATGTCAAGGCTTATAGGGGGAATGGCTGAGATGTCAAGACTTATGGGAGAATTGCTAGGATGTCAAAGCTGAAGTCAGAAGCTACATGCAGTTTATTCACAAATTTTAATATTCCATTCCTTGTTGGCTCCCCAATGGGGGGTGCTAATTGCTAGTCTATAATGTGAAGAGGATTTGAAAAGATAATCATTGGGAGTTTTTTTTCCAAAAAATGGTTGATTTCATAGATCTGGCTGAGTGGCCTGTAACTTATTGGCACACTATTACAGATGGGAATGACACTATTTTTAGAAAATAATATATAATACTTTCTTGTTCAAACTAATTATTGCTTGTAATAAAGTGCAATAACATTTTGGATCCATTTGAGGTATAGAGCCCAGCATGACACGAAATAGATTCATAACTTATATATAGTTTAAACAATTTGAAAATTGGGAAAGTATATTTAAGAGCAAATTTGTCATGCTAGGTTGGAAATTGACCTATACTATTTCAAATTTTTATGTTTTAGCCATTGTTTGACAATTGCATTGGTTAACAAAATGGGATGTCAAAGCTAGTTTTAATACTATATTTTATAAACTTAATTTTTATATCTTTACCATTAAAATAAGCTTTAATTATGATATAATGACATAATAAGCTTTGCAATCCCATTGGGAAATAATTGTCCTTCAACTGTGTCAAATGGCACATTAAAACAAAAAATGTAAAATAGGCCTCAATTTTACTTTGAAGTTTCTTAGAAAGTTGCATTTCAAAATACTACAATGTTGTTATATTATGTGAATATTATGAATATTTCCTACATTTGATATATTTTGTATATTAGGTATATTGCCATTTGTTTAAAAATAAGCAGGAAAATTTTCACTATAAAAGGAATCTAGTTGAAGGCCAAGAAAAATAAACCCTCTTTCTTTTGTTCTACTCATTTGTTTGCTTAGCATTGTATCATTTGCTCCAGTTATTTTATTTGGAGACTAAATCATTCAGGCTCAGAATTTGTTCTTATATTATCTATTTTTGAGATAGCAACTTAAAAACCATCCCAGAATTGGGAGAATTGACTTTGTTCTTAGAGAACAAGATTTCTAGACTTTAAGTCTGAGAAACCACTTTAGAAGGCAAAATACCTACCAAAGTGTAAGAATATCTAGACCAGGATCTGAGAATCTGTCCCAGGGCAATAAACCTACTAGAGTATAAGCTATGACCTTCTGATCCCAGGAGTGCCTAGGACTAAGAGAATAAAACCCTTTAGAGAAGCAAAATAGGAGTATAAAATAGGGTAGACTGAGCCATAGGACTGCATAGACCAGTAGATAAGTACATATGCTACCACTAGATAACTACTTATGCTACCACAAGTACATTTATAAAAGTACAGGCATTATAGGAATTATTATACCAGCTTAGTGACAGTCGTGGAATGGTTCTAAAAGGCAAAAATAAGCTCTAGCATAACTTGGTAGCAGCTTTTAGGATATTTATAGAGTAAGAAGAAGCAACTGTACCACAAAAGTTATTAGTTTTTGCTTAGGCTTTTTTCATAGGTAAGTTGCACTTTTGGTCAAAATATTGGTCAAAAATGTAAATTAGAGAGATTGTATATTTATGGTTATAGTTGTACCAAAATTGTATCATTTGTTATATTTAGTATAGAAATATGCTTATTAGCATGATTGTTTCATAACTATGCCAGCTATACCAAAAAGACACTTGAAGATATTCATAAATATGAAGATATTCATAAATATGCCAACTGACATAGATTGGCATAGTTGGTACAATCTTAGATTTTGCTTTTGCTAAGACAATTATTTCCTACCCAGATAGATTGTATGCACTAAATTATTGACTAACTAATCAGAAACAACTATTATTTACCAGCATAGGCCCCAATGACTTTAATGAAATTATATTCAACCTTACCCAAAGTGCATTTGTATTTTTCTATATTTATCACCTTATTGCTAATTGATAAATAGAGTTAATCGAACTTTAAAGTGAGCACTTTTCTCATTCTTATAATTCAATTTTATTGCCTTAGTTAATAAACCTAATCTAGGTATTTTACCTATAATTCTTATAGGAAACAAACTTTAATATGCTAAATTATGTTTACTACAAAAGATAAAAGGAATTAAATATATTGGTTGTAGGCCTAACAAAAAAGGCAAAAAATTAGTGTTCCGCCGTAATTATGGCTACAGCTACCTGATAGCAGCGCATGGGCATTTTGGCGGATGGCGTCCGGCGCGGATCTAATACGGCGTGGTGCAGCGCGTATGGCGCGCGGCGATTAGTATGGCACTAATTAGATGCTGAGGCATTTAGGCTTGATAAGACAGTCATAGTTACTCCTGCCGTTTACCCAAAACTGCGTTAATTTTGCTTTAGGGTTTCTTTCACAGGTAAGTCATTTCACAGCGTGGCGCAGGTTGTGTAGGCGTCTGGCGTACTTAAGCCATGTGCTGCAATAGGGTACAGCTACGGCAAATTATGGCTACGACACTTTTGAAGCCGTATTTTCATTATGGATTACGGTTATGGACATATTTTGAGCTTACGGTTACGAATTACGGAGATTTTTCTAGACTTGCCGTAATAGGTAGCCATAACAAAAATTATTTATTTTTAACTGTTTAGTGTTATAAAAGAAAATTTTTTATATCAACTTCAACCAGTTTTCATTTTGTTTTACTAGTTATTATTATTTTTTACATTTGTTAAGTTTCTAAATATCTACGAAACTTTTTGAAAATGAAAAATGAATTTTTTCACGAATTTTCTCATTAGGCATACGGCATAGCATAGCATAGTGATAGCATGATAGCAGCGAGACAGAGAGAGCCAGTCAAAGCCTACAAGAGACTAAGAATCTGACATTTTTATTTCTTAGCCATATGTAGCATTTAGCTCCTTAGCATAAAAATAGGATATTAGATTTAGATTATGAGGATAAGGATGAAAGAATATTAATAAGGAAATACTAAATAAATACTAACAGGATATGAATATGAATTATGATTGAAAATTGATTGAAACCAAAGAAGACAATACAATAGACAATGCAATAAAATGAAAAAGAAAAATGTAACATGCAATTTCTTAGTCATCGGAAATTTTGAAGCAGTTTTATTTGAACAAATTCATATATTTATTTAATGATATTAAACATACACATTGACCTTGGCACATCAGTCATAGATTCATATTGTAGCGAAACAAAACAGAATCACGACACAGAAAACTGAAAAAGGCACCAAGCACACAATTGCATACAACAATGCTAAAGAATACTTAGATAAAGATATTATATTTACGAAAAAATAAATGAATATTAATGCATGAACAAACAACAAGTAGGTTTTATTGCTATCATTTTATCCTTTTTGTCTGTCCTTTTCTGTCTGCCCCACTTTTCATGCAAAAATATCAATTTTTGTTATACATTACGGCTATGGTTACGGCAAATTACAGTTACGGACTTTTTATAGCCCGTAATGATGGAAAAATTCGGCTATGGAAGTTGCTTCTTTCTTATGGCTACGGTTACGGTTACGGAGGTCAAAACTCGCGGCGGCGGAACACTACAAAAAATGTTTTTCTATGGTTTCCCAATGCATTTTGTATCTTAGATTGACTTTTTAGGCATTGCTACAAAGGTTTTGACCATGTTGGCTATAATAGATTTATTTTTATTAAAAGATAAAGAATTGAAAAAGCTAAAAAAATATTGTGCCTAGTGGGCATAAAAATTAATTGATAAAAAAAATATTGTCAAAAATATAAAATGGCCATTACAGTGCCTAATAAGCCCTGAGAAAAATGTATTACAATAATAAAATAAAATTATAGACAAAAGGTTTCTTTCTACTTAAAGTTAGACAAAAATAGGATTTAGCAAATAAAATATTTCATATTTTCAGTTTTAAAAAATTCCTAGCACTTTGTCTTAGATGTCCTGTTAGACTTTCTAACATATATGATACATAAGCTTGAATTTATAACAAAATTTTAATAGATTTTTAATTTATTTATTATATAACTTATAAGCATTGCCCCAACTTACGAGAAGCAGCATCAAAATTGTAGCCATAAATGGCAATGTAGTCCACAAGTCTGGACATGAGATTAACTTTATTCTGAATTACAGAATGTGTAGCCAGTGTAAGGGCTTATTTTCATTTTTTGGAGAATTGTTGACAATTTAGAATTAAAGTCCTTTTTTAAGTATAAAATTGGACTATTGCTTAATGCTAGTGATACCTAAATAGTAAGTGTAATTATTTTGTCAGGATAAAAATCGAATCTAAAAACTTAAACTAGTAAAGTACAACCACTTATCAATAATAAGCCTACTAGGCCTATTGGGCTATTACTAATGGTGTAGACTGTAGAGTAGACCTAGGTCTAAGAATTTTATCACACAATACGTCTCAAGTAATGACCATTATTATCGCTGTATCTTTAATTAAAATCAATAGTACATCTTAACCCCGAGTATTTAGCAAACAAGAAGAAATGTAGCGCTAAGTTACCAATACTAGTTGATTACGATAACGTACCTAGTTATAAAAATCACGAAACTAAGTTGCAAAATTTAAGTTAGTGCGATTATGGAGTTCGCAGAAAGCTAAACGCTAACACGAGAAATCCGCAAATATACCATTTAGGACGTGGTTTGATTCTAGCAAATGCATGCCGTCCATAACGAGGGGGCCGTAGCCCAGCGGTCTAGCGCAGGCTCTGGTGTTCCAGCGACCCAGGCTCGATTCCAAGTGCAGTCACATTAATTTGGGGCTAAATTGGAATCTCGGCTTGGCTCTGCTCATGCAATTAACGGCCTTGAGAGCCAACCCCCCAAGGCGCAGTGAAGTGTACATGCCTAACGATAATATAAAGTTAGGGCCGCTGCACACTCCTGTGTGAGTGTGTGCCTGCGTACGTATCCGCGCGCTTGTATGCCTGCTCAGGGCAGTCGGCGGAATGGGCAGTATAATGCCTCTCGCCGGTTGTGTGCCTATGTCGCTTAAAGTGCGCCAGGGTGCACACAACCCCCCTGCCTCTAATAAAATAAAAAATGCCGTCTATAATAAACCATACTTCAGTCATAGCTGGATATTTTAATGGGTTATTGTCATTGACACTTGCTTTTGCGTCAGCTTTTGCCTTTAGGGTTTGTTCACCCTGGCCAGCATTAAATAAATGACCTCGGAATCATTGATATTCAAGTAAAACTGTGTGATCACAGACAATCTGGTCTCGTTTGATAGCCGTGTGGACAACCCTTTATCTTTAAATATGTTGAAGAAGCTACTAACGAGACTTCTTTTCTATTATTAATAAAAGAACTCATTGCATCCGATGAACTGTTTAGATGATTCAGAAGAGTTATTGCAGGAGTAGCTAATTGTTGAAAAATTTATGGCTTGTTTTATTAGTTAAATGAACATTAATTATCTCGTGCTAATCGGGAGAATCGGAGTTTAGAAAACGTATGAAAGCAGTCCTGTAGCCTAGATGTATGAATTTTTTTGATTTGTTGATGATTTGGACATGCATTGGCGTATCCTAGCTATATAGTATAGTGATCGATTTATTTCTTCATGAGGGTGTACAAAGTACACGTACATATAAGCTTGCTTAAATAGCAAAGTGTATGTACACATGTTGCAATCGTAACTATAAGCTATAGGAACCGCCGGCTCAAGTAGTGTGCAGTGTACATGTAAAATTCATGAATATGAAAAATGATTCTATAGTGATGAGAAACAAAAGCTCATACATGTACATGAGATACAATTACACATACAATCTTACATACATTTAATGTACATCGAATATGTAACATCAGCAGCAGCGTGCGGTTCTAGCCAAAGCTGAAACAACATCGATCTGCGATGATCTTTGCTCCCGCGATGCAAGATACTCGCGTATTTATGGATTATCGTCGTCGGCACTCGGACCGCTAACGACATCGCCAATGAAAATGTCGGCCCCAAAGGCTCTAGTGTCTGGCGATATCATGGACGGTCGCTCCTCATCGACAGCTCTTTCAGATTTGATATCCAAGCTGCTCATTGTGGATCGACTTGATATTGAGCCGACGTCTGACTGCTCATATTCAGTGTTTTCATCGGCGGTTGCAACGTCGCATTCTATTACCAATGATTTCTTGAATTCTTGCTGTTTTGTCGGTTTCAAAATCGTTTCGAGCTGTTGAGCAGCTTGCTCTCCTTGCTGAGCTGGCAATTGCTGCTTCTGCTGAGTCTTGAGTACCTTGATCTCTTCCACGGCTAACTTGATTTTATTGACAACGAATGCTATGTCAGGATAGACATGGTCCTTGCTAGTTTGACAGACCGGATTATTTGACGTGCTGATGTACACGTCGAACGAACCGTAAGATCCCATCTCGACTAGCAGATTCTCAAACGGAAACGATTCAATTTTAAATCGGAGCCGACGATGCAACTCGCGCAGAGCCACCTGGCTCAGGTGATATGTTGAAGTGATGACCCTAACTTCCGGATAAAGTGCTTTAGAATTTTCCTGCTGCGGTACGATTGTAGTCACGGTTGACGGCTTGAACGACTGGCCTCCTGACTTTGATCTCAGATGCTTTGCTGACATTTGAGTTGGATGTAAAAGTACACAAATTTTGTGCTTTAATTACAAATTGTTTTCAGAATTGAGATGTTAATTGATTTTATTATACAGCTGAGGCTCAACTGAAACTGCAAGTTGAAGCCATAGACAAGAAGCTTTGAAAACTTGACCAATGAAATTCAGAGTTAAAACTATAGGGGTGTCAAGGGTCTTCTTATTTTAATGTATGAGGCTTCGAACTAAGCCTAAGGTTCCGTGTCTGGACTCGACTCTACGCTGCATGGATGGTCAATGGAACCTTTCATTTGCTCTCGCTTGAGCTCACTCATGAGCTCGCTCACATGAACTCACTCATGAACTTACTCATGAACTCACTCATGAACTCACTAATGAACTGACTCATGAACTCACTCATGAACTCACTCATGAACTCACTCATGAACTCACTCATGAACTCACTCATGAACTCACTCATGAACTCACTTATGAACTCACTTATGAACTCACTCATGAACTCACTCATGAACTTACTCATGAACTCACTCATGAACTCACTCATGAACTCACTCATGAACTCACTCACGAACTCACTCATGAACTCACTCATGCATTCACTCATGAACTCAGTCACGAACTCGTGAACTAATTATTTCACTCATGAGCTCGCTCATGAACTCACTCATGAACTCACTCATGAACTCACTCATGGACTCACTCATGAACTCACTCATGAACTCACTCATGAACTCACTCATGGACTCACTCATGAACTTACTCATGAACTCACTCATGAACTCATTCATGAACTCATTCATGAACTCACTTATGAACTCACTCATGAACTCACTCATGAACTCACTCATGAACTCATGAAATAAAGCCTTCAGATATTTTTAAATTTATATATTTGTACCGTACGTAGTAAACATAAGTTCTATCGATAGTGACCTTAACTGACTACTTTTTCAAACTCAGTGGGATAACAGGAGTTTTTTACACAACATACATATTCGCCCGATAATGTAATTATTTCGACAAGTCAAGCTGACAGAAGCACAAAACTTAATGAAATAAAATTGGTTGTCTTTGATACCCAAAACAAGTGAGTGACAGGCTTGTAGTGATTCCAAAAGTTCCTCGTAGTTAGTTAGTTAGTCCCTAGGATTGACGTTAGTTAAAACAGAACTAACTCTAAATGACACAGACGTGAAATTGCATGCGCTTATCGGGGTATCAAATGCGGTATTAAAAATTGTGTGCTGAAGCCGGCCACAAAATTTTGAATGTATCGATCGCGCTGAAATTCCGCAACAGGTCTTTTTGGAATATAGCTCGTAAAAATAAAATGCGGATATTCAATACCATTGTTGAGCGGCTATTTTGTTCAATTCGCCTGAAAGGTGAGGACCAATGTTATTTTAAAAGGCGGTCTGATTTTATTGACGTCAAATTTTTGTCATTCCTTGTTCCCGCACCTGTCTGTTTATCCCTAGACCTGTCTGTTTATCCCTAGACCTGTCTGTTTATCCCTAGACCTGTCTGTTTGTCCCTAGACCTGTCTGTTTATCCCTAGACCTGTTGTCTGTTTATCCCTAGACCTGTCTGTTTATCCCTAGACCTGTCTGTTTATCCCTAGACCTGTCTGTTTATCCCTAGGCCTGTCTGTTTATGCCTAGGCCTGTCTGTTTATCCCTAGCCTTGTCTGTTTATCCCTAGACCTGTTGTCTGTTTATCCCTAGGCCTGTCTGTTTATCCCTAGACCTGTCTGTTTATCCCTAGACCTGTCTGTTTATCCCTAGACCTGTCTGTTTATCCCTTGACCAGTCTGTTTGTCCCTAGCCCTGTCTGTTTGTCCCTAGTCCAGTCTGTTTGTCCCTAGTCCAGTCTGTTTGTCCCCGCACCATCCTATCACACGGCTTATCCAAATCAAGGATTTATTGATCAAAATTTCACACGTCAACATGATATGCTTTCCATCATATCGATTTTTCTCGGTTCATATCACCATACATCTGAGCATCGCTTGTTGCATACAGGAATTTTTATTTTGCCTTTTCTGTCACTTTTATTGCACTTCTCTTTTGCCAGCCAATCAAGCGACAGGTAACTCACTAAATCCGGAGACCCTACTAAACCAACCCGATGCTTAGATATAAACTTGAGCGACCATTCAAACTTGGCATTGTAGAAAGCTTGCTCAGCCACCTAGCAGACTCAAAATTTTCTCAACTCATAGCTCGACATGGATCTCAATGTGGCCATGAGCTTGAATCGCTATGTACGCAATCAGGAGAACATCTCGGATGGTTTTGCCTATAATTTGGGAATGATGTTCTTCAACTATTATCCCTGTAAGTATCGATTGTTAAGTTACAAAATGACAGGTTTGCCACTTGCTGATTTATTACAGGCACTGTTTTCAGTCTTTGTTCCGATGCTGAGCATCGTGGCTATCTTCGGCTCATTCGGCAATGTGCTGGTCATCTTGACTGTACTGAAGACTAAAGTAATGCAGTTGCTTTTTTGCTGACACACATTCAAATTTTCTGTACTTAATTAAAATTCACCCCACAACCACCGACATATTGCAGAGCCTTCGAACTAAGAGTAACATCTTTGTTGTAAACCTCGCTCTGGCCGACTTGGTTGTCACTGGCTTTGTGGTTCCGATGAATGCGCTGGGTGAGAGGGCTGTGGGGCTGGAAAGACAGACAGACAGACAGACAGACAGACAGACAGACAGACAAACAGACACTAAGACAGACAGACAGACAGACAGACAGGCAGAGAGACAGACAGACAGACAGACAGACAGACAGACAGACAGACAGACAGACAGACAGACAGACAGACAGACAGACAGACAGACAGACAGACAGACAGACATACAGACAGACAGACAGACAGACAGACAGACACTAAGACAGACAGACAGACAGACAGAAAACAGACACTAAGACAGACAGACAGACAGACAGACAGGCAGAGAGACAGACAGACAGACAGACAGACAGACAGACAGACAGACAGACAGACAGACAGACAGACAGACAGACAGACAGACAGACAGACAGACAGACAGACAGACAGACAGACAGACAGACAGACAGACAGACAGACAGACAGACAGACAGACAGACAGACAGACAGACAGACAGACAGACAGACAGACAGACAGACAGACAGACAGACTGACAGACAGGCCCGCGTCCACCCGCCGCAGGAGTGCTGGACGGCGAGTGGGTGTTCAGCCGCTACCCGGCGCTGTGCCAGGCCATCGGAGCTGTGTGCCTCACCGCCTGCTTCTGCTCCCTGCTGAACATCGGAGCAATCGCTCTGAACCGCTACGTGTGCATCTGCCACCACGGCGTCTATGCCCAGATATTCAGCCAGCGGAAAACCATCGTCTACTGTGTGGGGCTTTGGCTGTTTAGCGGGATCGCCCGTAAGCCACTTCATTTGCTGCGTTGACTTGTGCGTGCATGTGCCAGCTCAGAGACCGATGGAACGGAGATAGGGAGAGACAGGGAGGGAGATGGGGAGGGACAGAGAGACAGATGGGGAGAGACAGAGAGGGAGATGGGGAGAGACAGAGAGACAGATGGGGAGAGACAGAGAGGGAGATGGGGAGAGACAGAGAGACAGATGGGGAGAGACAGAGAGGGAGATGGGGAGAGACAGAGAGACAGATGGGGAGAGACAGAGAGACAGATGGGGAGGGACAGAGAGGGAGATGGGGAGAGACAGAGAGACAGATGGGGAGGGACAGAGAGGGAGATGGGGAGAGACAGAGAGGGAAATGGGGAGAGACAGAGAGACAGATGGGGAGAGACAGAGAGACAGATGGGGAGAGACAGAGAGACAGATGGGGAGAGACAGAGAGACAGATGGGGAGGGACAGAGAGGGATATGTGGAGACAGAGAGTGAGAGGGAGATGGGAGAGACAGAGAGGAAGAAGGGGATTGGAGAGACAGAGAGACAGATGGGGAGAGACAGAGAGACAGATGGGGAGGGACAGAGAGGGATATGTGGAGACAGAGAGTGAGAGGGAGATGGGAGAGACAGAGAGGAAGAAGGGGATTGGAGAGACAGAGAGACAGATGGGGAGAGACAGAGAGACAGATGGGGAGGGACAGAGAGGGATATGTGGAGACAGAGAGTGAGAGGGAGATGGGAGAGACAGAGAGGAAGAAGGGGATTGGAGAGACAGAGAGGAAGAGGGAGATGGGGAGGGACAGAGACAGAGGGAGAGACTGTAGACTATATAGAGTCCTTATAGACTAAAACTCTTTGACTACAGGCTGAAAAAACTTTTGAAATCCATTGTATCCGCAAAAAAGAGAAGCTGTTTGATGAAGAGACTGCAAGCAATTTTACTGCATTTACCTTCTTTATTTACCCACTCACTCTAAGGAGTGAGAGCGGGAGAGAGGCATGGGTTAAACTGAACACCTTTCTCCTGTTGATTCTTCATGTTCATGAAATTCCGACTCGGTTGCTAGGTGGTCTCCAAGCTCGCACGATTGTCCTCAGCCTAGCAACTCCCAGATCTCAAATCCAGCTAGCTGCAATTTTCGTACACACACACACACACACACACACAAGCCCCAAATGAGTGTGAGACTCGCATTTAAGCTGACAGACCTGATGAAGAGACTTTAAGCTTCCCTGCACACCCAAACGCATCGATCAGAGTCGCCGAACTTCTACGGCTGGGGCGAGTACACCTTCGACCAGAAGCAGTTCATCTGTGTGTACAACCGGCTGGCCGCTCTCAGCTACACAATATTCTTCACTGTGGTGGGCATCTACATTCCCCTGGTATTCATTGGCCTGTGCTACGCTCTTATCTATCGTCACGTGATGCGAGTGCAGCGCAGAGTCGCCTGCACGGTTGCCATTAGAAACGAGAACATCTCGACTAACAACGCCGGCGCTACATCCAGCAGCGGCGAGCAGCTGCCCACGAACAGTCAGCTGCGCAAGGATGTCCGACTGTTGAAGACGTTCTTCGCTATCTTTGTCACCTTCGGCGCCTGCTGGGTGCCTTACGCCACGGTGGCCGTGGCTGACATCCGCGACACGTTCCCGCTGCAGCTGCACGCCTTCAGCGTGCTGATCTGCCATTCCAACTCGGCGCTGAACTGCATCATCTATGCAGCCTCCAACAAGCAGTTTAGAAATGGCTACGCCAGGCTGCTATGCGGCGCCACCTGCTGTGAGACTTTTGCCGGTTTACTGGGGATATCAGTTTTACAGATCCTCAGTTGCTGGGCCAGCCTCCCAGATCCTCAGTTGCTGGGCCAGCCTCCCAGATCGTCAGTTGCTGGGCCAGCCTCCCAGATCGTCAGTTGCTGGGCCAGCCTCCCAGATCCTCAGTTGCTGGGCCAGCCTCCCAGATCCTCAGTTGCTGGGCCAGCCTCCCAGATCGTCAGTTGCTGGGCCAGCCTCCCAGATCGTCAGTTGCTGGGCCAGCCTCCCAGATCGTCAGTTGCTGGGCCAGCCTCCCAGATCCACAGTTACCGGGCCAGCCTTCCAGTTCTTCAGTTGCTTGGCACTAGCCTCCAAGATCCTCAGCTGACTGATGCCGGAGAGCGCCTCAGTCATGGCAGACTCCCGCATTTCCATTTTAGGCAACGGAAAGTTTCGACAGCAGACGGAGCAAGAGATGTCCTTGCAACATTCAGCCCTTCAGGGGAATTAAGTTCACCATTTTCTGCTTGGCTGGAGGAACTGAGCTAAAAGAACGGATTTTACACTCGGAATTCAACACTTTGAGTTCTAAATGGCCATTTCATATTTAGCGACGCCCAATCGATATTGTGTCTGTGCCCCAGCAGTATAAACACATTGATATGTCTGTGCCCCAGCAGTATAAACACATTGATATCCTTGATATTGTGTCTGTGCCCCAGCAGTATAAACACATTGATATCCTTGATATTGTGTCTGTGCCCCAGCAGTATAAACACATTGATATCCTTGATATTGTGTCTGTGCCCCAGCAGTATAAACACATTGATATCCTTGATATTGTGTCTGTGCCCCAGCAGTATAAACACATTGATATCCTTGATATTGTGTCTGTGCCCCAGCAGTATAAACACATTGATATCCTTGATATTGTGTCTGTGCCCCAGCAGTATAAACACATTGATATCCTTGATATTGTGTCTGTGCCCCAGCAGTATAAACACATTGATATCCTTGATATGTGTCTGTGCCCCAGCAGTATAAACACATTGATATCCTTGATATTGTGTCTGTGCCCCAGCAGTATAAACACATTGATATCCTTGATATTGTGCACTAACTTGGCAATTAATGATGTATTAAACAAATAAGCTGAAGATTTAATTCTTCTTAGATTTTCTGTTGCTGGCTAGCCTCCCAGATCATCTTCAGTTGCTCGACCAGTCTCCCAGATCCCCAGTTGCTGGGCCAGCCTCCCAGATCCTCAGTTGCTGGGCCAGCCTCCCAGATCCTCAGTTAATGGGCCAGCCTCCCAGATCCTCAGTTATTGGGCCAGCCTCCCAGAGTATCAGCTGCTGGGCCAGCCTCCTAAATTATCAGTTGCTGGGCCAGCTTCTTAGATCCTCAGTTGCTGGGCCATCATTTTAGATCCTTCTAATTGCATTACTAGTTCCATGTTAATCCTTAGTTTGCTGCTGTCTTTAATTCCCATTCTGAGAACTGCGATCTTGGATGTGTTGTCAAACCCTTTAATCAGCGTCAGTTACAGCACAGCACAGCAACCCGCATCAAGTGATCCAGCCAGATGCTGCCGAGCACTATATCCCGCATATTTCATGTCACTGCTTCAATTTTTCCAGGCAAAGACATGCCTGTAAGTTCAGATACAGCCGAGGGAAGATGCAGGCAAGCCAGACAAAGGCGAAGGCAACTCACGTGCTTTTTTCTTGTTGAGTAGCTGTTTAGTTAGAAGATTTCTGCTTGGCTATAAAGATCATAATGTTGTCACATAAGGATCGGCCTCAAATGCCGTTAATCTTAAAACAGAGAAACTGTCGATCAAGACACGTGAAAATGAGATCCATCCGATCCAAAAATGTAAACAGAAACAAGGTGTCAGTCAGCTTATTACTTAATGATTGCCTTCCAATACAAGTGATCTATCATGATGAAAGTGACTGGTTTTTGTTAGTCTCTTTTGAACGGACCAAATGACTGAGTGAGCGGAGAGGCAGATTCTTAATGACTGAGTGAGCGGAGAGCCAGATTCTCAATGACTGAGTGAGCGGAGAGCCAGATTCTCAGTGACTGAGTGAGCGGAGAGGCAGATTCTCAATGACTGAGTGAGCGGAGAGGCAGATTCTCAATGACTGAGTGAGCGGAGAGGCAGATTCTCAATGACTGAGTGAGCGGAGAGGCAGATTCTCAGTGACTGAGTGAGCAGAGAGGCAGATTCTCAGTGACTGAGTGAGCAGAGAGGCAGATTCTCAGTGACTGAGTGAGCGGAGAGGCAGATTCTCAATGACTGAGTGAGCGGAGAGGCAGATTCTCAATGACTGAGTTGAGCGGAGGGGCAGATTCTCAATGATTGAGTGAGCGGAGAGGCAGATTCTCGATGACTGAGTGAGCGGAGAGGCAGATTCTCAATGACTGAGTGAGCGGAGAGGCAGATTCTCAATGACTGAGTGAGCGGAGAGGCAGATTCTCAATGACTGGGTGAGCGGAGAGGCAGATTCTCAATGACTGAGTGAGTGGAGAGGCAGATTCTCAATGACTGAGTGAGCGGAGAGGCAGATTCTCAATGACTGAGTGAGCGGAGAGGCAGATTCTCAATGACTGAGTTGAGCGGAGGGGCAGATTCTCAATGATTGAGTGAGCGGAGAGGCAGATTCTCAATGACTGAGTGAGCGGAGAGGCAGATTCTCAATGACTGAGTGAGCGGAGAGCCAGATTCTCAATGACTGAGTGAGCGGAGAGGCAGATTCTCAATGACTGAGTGAGCGGAGAGCCAGATTCTCAATGACTGAGTGAGCGGAGAGGCAGATTCTCAATGACTGAGTTAGCGGAGAGCCAGATTCTCAATGACTGAGTGAGTGGAGAGGCAGATTCTCAATGACTGAGTGAGCGGAGAACCAGATTCTCAATGACTGAGTGAGCGGAGAGGCAGATTCTCAATGACTGAGTTGAGCGGAGGGGCAGATTCTCAATGATTGAGTGAGCGGAGAGGCAGATTCTCAATGACTGAGTGAGCGGAGAGGCAGATTCTCAATGACTGAGTGAGCGGAGAGCCAGATTCTCAATGACTGAGTGAGCGGAGAGGCAGATTCTCAATGACTGAGTGAGCGGAGAGCCAGATTCTCAATGACTGAGTGAGCGGAGAGGCAGATTCTCGATGACTGAGTGAGCGGAGAGGCAGATTCTCAATGACTGAGTTAGCGGAGAGGCAGATTCTCAATGACTGAGTGAGTGGAGAGGCAGATTCTCAATGACTGAGTGAGCGGAGAGGCAGATTCTCACTGACTGAGTGAGCGGAGAGGCAGATTCTCAGTGACTGAGTGAGCGGAGAGGCAGATTCTCACTGACTGAGTAAGCGGAGAGGCAGATTCTGACTGCTCAGAGGCGGCTTCAAAACGGTAAAATTCTTAAACAAAAGTAAAAACCCTGCCCTTCTGTTATTTCCCGTCGGGTTTCCTGCTAGCAACGCTAATTAGCCCAATAACGTGCAAAGGAATAATTAAAAACTGCAATCAGATCTAAGTAGGAAAGTAGGAAAAGTTTGAAAAGATAACCTTGTCTTCTGAGGTATTTTTACGAGTTGTCGAAATTCATTTCAACGAGACTAAGGATGAGCTTTAATGAGCAGGTATGAAGGTATGTAGAAGTATATATTACTAAGTAGGCATTATAGCGAGCCTAATGTCGGGACACGGACACACAGAAGATCATTTGATGATAACAGCAAGACTTTATATCCCAGAAAATGAGCGGTTATTAGAGAACGCTTTTTGACAGGAAGGAGCGACAATATTTCGAGCAGGTTAATAATATATTCATTAAATTCATAATTTGCATGTGGCAGTTTTGTTCGCTAGAGAAAGTAATTAATTGATGTCATAAAAAATTTGACCGCAACAGGTTAAGGCGCGAACTTCAATAGATTTACTATGATAGTTTCTTTAATCTGCAACTCTTGTAGCTTGCACTCGATTCTCATGACGGTTTACAGGCGATTCTCATGACGGTTTACAGGTGATTCTCATGACGGTTTACAGGCGATTCTCATGACGGTTTACAGGCGATTCTCATGACGGTTTACAGGCGATTCTCATGACGGTTTACAGGCGATTCTCATGATGGTTTACAGGCGATTCTCATGGTGGTTTACAGGCGAGGATTCTCATGACGGTTTACAGGCGATTCTCATGACGGTTTACAGGCGATTCTCATGGTGGTTTACAGGCGATTCTCATGATGGTTTACAGGCGATTCTCATGGTGGTTTACAGGCGATTCTCATGACGGTTTACAGGCGATTCTCATGACGGTTTACAGGCGATTATCATGACGGTTTACAGGCGATTCTCATGACGGTTTACAGGCGATTCTCATGACGGTTTACAGGCGATTTTCATGACGGTTTACAGGCGATTCTCATGGTGGTTTACAGGCGATTCTCATGATGGTTTACAGGCGATTCTCATGGTGGTTTACAGGCGATTCTCATGACGGTTTACAGGCGATTCTCATGACGGTTTACAGGCGATTCTCATGGTGGTTTACAGGCGATTCTCATGACGGTTTACAGGCGATTCTCATGATGGTTTACAGGCGATTCTCATGGTGGTTTACAGGCGATTCTCATGACGGTTTACAGGCGATTCTCATGGTGGTTTACAGGCGATTCTCATGGTGGTTTACAGGCGAGGATTCTCATGACGGTTTACAGGCGATTCTCATGACGGTTTACAGGCGATTCTCATGACGGTTTACAGGCGATTCTCATGACGGTTTACAGGCGATTCTCATGGTGGTTTACAGGCGATTCTCATGGTGGTTTACAGGCGATTCTCATGACGGTTTACAGGCGATTATCATGATGGTTTACAGGCGATTCTCATGATGGTTTACAGGCGATTCTCATGATGGACAGATTTAATCCACGCCTCTTTGCGTACGTCCTGCATGTTCTTGCCCTCTTTCAAGTTGCTTCAGAGGAGGTTCGTGTCTGTTGCTCCAAAAGTATCGGTAACAATTGTCGATCAAGCTTTGTAGTTCGCGTGTTTCTTTTACAGATCATGGTCTTGTGCTGCAGTAGAACAGCAGAACGCACTCTACGCAAGCTTCCACGATTTTTGCTTGTTTTTGCTTGTTTTCTTACCCATGCGGCTTTTCGTGTAGCTGAGACCCCTGACTCGTCCTCAAATGCCACTTGCGCGGCGTTTGCGGTTTTTCAAATCCGCTTGTTTTGTTCCGATCCAGCAGCCGTGGAAGTGGGTCGCCTTGTTGATCTGTCCTTCCAAAGACTGTGTACTTTTCTATTTGTCGTCGTTGGTGTGTTCTTCGAAGGTGTTCATTTTGGAGTTCACAGTTAAAACGTTCTGGGTACTGCAGCTCTCTGCATAATCTCCCTCCTTTCCGCGTATGCGATAGCTCGTTGTCACATGCAGGTGGATGTTGGTTTGTAAGAAGCTTCTCTTGAGTCCTAGGCGGTTAAGCATCCTCCATAGCTCAAGTTTATTCACGCCTTCTTTAGATCAAGTAGATCTGCTATTTCGGAAGCAGCTTTGGTTTTCACTGAGTATGCTCTCTCTCCGCCAATGTTTTTTGGAAATGTTATGCAATAGACTATTTCTTTCTGGGTTTTTTAATCTGCTTCGTTGATCAGGGGCGTCGCCATGGATTTTATGGTGGCGGTGGCGGGCACAAAGCCAATTGAGTTCAACATGTACATGACTAAATTGCTAAATGTCAATTACTTTGAGAATCTGTGTTTTTAGCGCGCTCATTTTGACGCCTCAGGCACTCATTTTAGCGTCGAAGGCGCTGTATTTTGGCGCCCTGTTATTGATTTCCACAAGGGGCACACGGGGGGGACAAAGCATTGACACGTCCCCCCATTAGCTTTTACTGGGGGGGGGGACATGTCTCCCCTGTCGTTGATGTTCGTAGCACATCCTTGACTCAATCCTTCTTTGTTGCTGATTCTTTCATCGCTTGCCGAATTTCCTACTCGGTTGGTCTTGTGTTGATGTTTTGGTTTGCCTCTATTGCTTCCTTGTTTTGTATTATAGGTCATGCATTCTGCCCACTTCGCTGAAGATTTTCTCTCGTTGTATTTGGAATCGGACTTTCGAAGTGTTCAATGAAGTGCTCTGAT
>NIVC01002721.1:52500-77500 GCA_002269645.1 Macrostomum lignano
TGACATTTCAATCAGTGACATTTCATTCAGTGACATTTCAATCAGTGACAACTCAGTCAGTGACATTTCATTCAGTGACATCTCATTCAGTGACATTTCAATCAGTGACATCTCATTCAGTGACATTTCAATCAGTGACATCTCAGTTAGTGACACGACAATCAGTGACATCTCAGTCAGTGACATCTCATTTTTACAGCGAAATTGTAGTCTAATTCTTAGACTTCTAAAATGATGTTATAATAAAGATATCTATAAGTGCCCAGTCACAGGCGGTCTCACGTAGCCTCAAAACTAATTGAAGTCAAACGCACATGCTTTCGAATTCTAACATCACAGAGAAATGTTAATACACAGTTGTTTGAGCATCATCAAAACTTGTTGAAATACTGAAGTCATATATAAAGCCAAAAATATTTCCATCTAATTAAGTCAAAAGTTTTCTGACCAAGGAAAAGTCACGTTTGACTGCTAAGAAAAAAAATACATAATTAGGAGCAGCAAAAGTCCAGAAAAAATCACGTGCATATTTTAATAACGCAGAAAGCAACGCAGCTCACCAACAATGTAATCCAATAGCTGGCCATTGTCCAACTGCAGGCACCAGAATGCCAAATGAGAGGTCCAACACAGCCGCTTCAATAGATGAATGGCTGGGGATAGCTGACTGGAGAGAGTATGGGATAGGCAAGAGAAACACGCATTATTTATTTTAAGTCGGGGCTCAGCAAACTTTTTTATCTCAAGGGCCAGGTAGAAAACCTAGCGCATGACTGCGGGACAAATGGGGGAGAGGAGAGGGAATAGAGATGAGAGAAGAGAGGAGAGGAGAGAAGAGGAGAAGAGAGGAGAGGAGAGGGGGGAGGAGAGGAGAGGAGAGAGGAGAGGAGAGAGAAGAGGAGAGGAGGGGAGAGAGAAGAGGAGAGGGGAGGAGAGAGGAGAGGAGAGGAGAGGAGAGGGGGAGGAGAGAAGAGGAGAGGAGAGGAGAGAGGAGAGGAGAGGAGAGAGGAGAGGGGAGGGGAGAAAAGGAGAGAAGAGGAGAGGAGAGGAGAGAGGAGAGGAGAGGAGAGAGGAGAGGGGAGGGAGAAAAGGAGAGAAGAGGAGAGGAGAGAAGAGGAGAGGAGAGAGAAGAGGAGAGGAGAGGAGAGGAGAGAAGAGGAGAGGAGAGAGAGAGAGAGAGAGGAGAGGAGAGGAGAGAAGAGGAGAGGAGAGGAGAGAAGAGGAGAGAAGAGAAGAGGAAAGGAGAGAAGAGAGCTGAGAAGAGACACAAGCCTTGAGCTGGCCAGATTGCTATTGTGAAGTTTCAAATGACCCGAGGGCCGGAGGCTTCGCTAACCGGAGTTTGCCGACCCCTGCTCTAAGTAGAGTAAACTAATATTAGGCGCGTAATAAATTACTAAAAAAACTCACTGCCGTTTAACAAGGTAGCTATAAAGCTGCTGCATATCAATTTTAGGATTAGGACCCTCGCTTCGAGAACAGATTTCGTCCAGAGTGACTTGCTGGCTAACATCCGTTAGATCGATACTGAAAGAATACCGAAAAACGCTAATTTTACTACTGGCTTAAGTTAGTAGTAAGAAAAGGCGAGAATAAAATAGAATAGCGAAAAACGCTAATTCTATTACTTGTAACAACTATACATAAGTAGTGTAATCAGAACAATACCTTGTTGTTAAAGGAAATCGGCAGTAGTCGCAGCCTTTTTCATCGTTCATCATCGGAAAGAATTCTGAGTTGCCGTTGCACCAGCCAAAACGTTGCCCGCCAAATGCTAGAAGGCCGCGAGCGCCAAGCTGGCGCAGAGTGGCGCTCAGATCGGCGCTTGATGGCGCCGAACTGAAAAATGTACAGTAATTATTCTATATTGTTACACACTGTGACACTGGGTGTGACATTTGGTGTGACACTGGGTGTGACATTGGATGTGGCACTGAGTGTGACACTTGGTGTGACACAGAGTGTGACACTTTATGCGACACTAAATGTGACAATGGGTGTGACACTTTATGTGACACTAGGTGTGACACTTTATGTGACACTGGGTGTGACACTTTATGTGACACTTTATGTGACACTTTATGTGACATTGGGTGTGACACTGGGTGTGACACTTTATGTGACACTGGGTGTGACACTTTATGTGACAGTGGGTGTGACACTTTATGTGACAGTGGGTGTGACAATGCTTGTGACACTGTATGTGACACTAGGTGTGACACTTTATGTGACACTGGGTGTGACACATTATGTGACACTGGGTGTGACACTTTATGTGACACTGGGTGTGACACTGGGTGTGACACTTTATGTGACACTTTATGTGACACTGGGTGTGACACTTTATGTGACAGTGGGTGTGACAGTGGGTGTGACACTGGGTGTGACACTTTATGTGACAGTGGGTGTGACACTGGGTGTGACACTTTATGTGACACTTTATGTGACAGTGGGTGTGACATTGGGTGTGACACTTTATGTGACACTGGGTGTGACACTTTATGTGACAGTGGGTGTGACACTTTATGTGACACTGGGTGTGACACTTTATGTGACAGTGGGTGTGACACTGGGTGTGACACTTTATGTGACACTGGGTGTGACACTTTATGTGACACTTTATGTGACAGTGGGTGTGACACTGGGTGTGACACTTTATGTGACACTGGGTGTGACACTTTATGTGACAGTGGGTGTGACAGTGGGTGTGACACTTTATGTGACACTGGGTGTGACACTAAATGTGACACTGGGTGTGACACTAAATGTGACACTGGGTGTGACACTAAATGTGACACTGGGTGTGACACTAAATGTGACACTGGGTGTGACACTAAATGTGACACTGGGTGTGACACTTTATGTGACACTGGGTGTGACACATTTTGTGACAGTGGGTGTGACACATTATGTGACAGTGGGTGTGACACATTATGTGACACTGGGTGTGACACTTTATGTGACACTGGGTGTGACACTTTGTGACACTGGGTGTGACACTTTATGTGACAGTGGGTGTGACACTTTGTGACACTGGGTGTGACAGTGGGTGTGAAACTTTATGTGACACTGGGTGTGACACTTTATGTGACACTGGGTGTGACACTTTATGTGACACTATATGTGACAATGCGTGTGACAATTTATGTGACAATGCGTGTGAAACTTTATGTGACACTGGGTGTGACACTTTATGTGACACTGGGTGTGACACATTTTGTGACACTACAAGCGTAACAGTTAATGTTAAGGGCTACGAAAAAGCAGACAACGTCCCTAATATCTTACTTGTCAGTAGGCAGTAGAGCATTTGCCTTCTCATTAATCATGCTATCCACAAAGGAGGCAAACTCCGCTGCATTGCCGGTCAACCGGTACAACAGGAACAGTTCATCGCGTTTAAAATAATACAAATGATTTAGCAGAAAATTCTTAATGTCCGACTTGTGACTATTAAAATTTCTGAAAATAAATATAGGTCGTATGTATATATTTATCACAAAAAACTACAGTCAAAGGACTCGTTAAGTCTTACTTAATCAGTAGTAGCATAGTCTCCATAGAGGCCAAGGCGGATGGCGACCTGCCCAGACTTGACAGCAATGATTTACAGCTGGCGTCCACCAGTTTCGGCAGTTCAGAGCTCTCGCATTGCCACAGTTTGTCTGCGGTTTAACAGCGAAATAAGCTACGTTACACACTACTTTTAGTAAACAAAAAATTTGGTTCAAGATTACTATAAAACGCTATTTAGACTACTTCTAACGAATTCGAGCATATTTCTAGCGGGATTTTAGCCTAGTGGTTAGAGCGTCGGTCTCACGACGGAAAGGTCGGGGGTTCGATTCTTAATTCATTCGGAACAATTGTTTGTCCTTGAGCACTTAACTGAGCATTGCTTCAGTTCATCCAGCTGTAAAATGGGTACCAGCATTAGCTGGGGTAATTGAGGTTGCAATTGTTTAAAGAATAAAAAATGCTTCTAACACTACTTCAAGTAGCAAATATTCTACTTGAAATTTTCGGAAAAAATCCTTTTTACACTACTTGCAAGTAGACAGTCAAGGATAATATTATCAAATAGCAGTTTAATCGGTAGGAAAAGTCAGATTTACTCACTCCAACAGAAACTGAGCACTTGAACAGTATCAGAAGCTTCCAGACTCAATGCTTCATCTGCTCCGCAAGCCAACCGACGAACTGTAGCCCAATCAACTTGTTGAACAAATCCGTCAGTTTCCAGATCCAGATTAGACATCAGTTCAGACTGAGGCTTGGCCGTTATAATGACAACTTTCAACAGTTCATCAATCGGTGAAGATGCTGCATTGCTGTCAATCTGACAGGCTCTGACAGGTCTGACTGTCAACCAATCAGCGTCAGTCTGCACTGATTTATCCCTAGCCGAGCCAACAGCATCGGCAACAGAAGAACCCGACAATATCGAGGCCGATGACTTATCGACAGTCAGTCTCAGAGCGACAATCCAGCCTAACAGGCAGCTTAATTCCGATTTCAATTTTTCCGCTATTGGAAACGATCTTGTTGACATTGGCAACCAGGCTGTTTGAGTCTGGGCAGTGCTAACAGGTGCACTACTACTACTAGCAGTAGTTTGACAGAATGCGCCGTTAGTAGCCAGATAACTCAGACGCTTTCTAGATAACTCAGCCAACAGATTAGCTAAATCCAACAAGCGATTAACGCAGTCCACAGGTGCCGCCTCGGCGCTTACAAGTCTCTGATGAAGCGTCAGGGATTCTGCTTCCAGCTTAACCAGGTCGGCCGGCTCCAGGCCGGCAAACTGGTCAGCGCCGGTCAGTTCCGACGGCGAGCCGGGCCTGCCAGCCAGAGCCCGCTTCTTCAATGACTGCGCCTTGCCGCGGAAGCCGCCGAAATTGATCGGCACCCGGAAGTCGGTCATGATCATGCCGGCCGAGACGGCGGTGACGTCGGTGCCAACGAGCTCGTCGCTAGGCGGTATGCCCGCAGCTGTAGCGGCATCGTCAGGCTTTGGCCAGTTGATGTACTGGATTAGGCGGCCAACCCCGGCTGATGCGGCAGCCAGCTTCTCAGAGACAGCAACCGCGGCGGTGGCGTGGGCGGGCGCAGCGGCGGCGGGCAGCGCACTGGCGAGAGAGAGAAGGCACAGATATGTAACTGCAGCATATATATAGAACATCTAAATAGAAATTAAGGCATATTATTTATAGTTGCCTATGTTTCTACTGCAAGTAGGCCAATGAGAGAACGCATTGGATGAACAACTTTGCAAAATTGGTAGTAGCATCCTAAAAGTGGAAATATCCCGAAACTGGAAATATCCCCACAATTGGAAATATCTCCACAACTGGAAAATCCCACAACTGGAAAATCCCAAAACTGGAAATACCCCCAAACTGGAAATATCCAAAAAACTGGAAATATCCCAAAACTGAAAATATCCCCAAACTGGAAGTATCCCTACAGCTGGAAATATCCCACAACTAGAAATATCCCCAAAACTGGAAATATACCTAAAACTGGAAATATCCGCAAAACTGGAAATATCCCTGAAAACTGGAAATATCTCCAAAACTGGAAATATCCCCAAACTGGAAATATCGTTAATAGGATAAAATATCCATACAAAAAGCCTAAGCGGAGAATTTCCCTCCCTCGCCGGTCACTACCTATCGCTAGCCGACGCGCGCAGGCTGTTGGACGCGGCGGCACCAACAGCATAGATACCAGAGTCCGTACGTCTGATTCTACACGATTCATCAGCCGCAACGGAAGTTGCCCTGCGATACTCTTCACTTTCCAGCAACCAGCCGAATCCCGAATCCACATCAATGCCCGCAGCTGAGCAGCATCGACTCAGACAGTCGGTTGTCAACGTCAACAATAGCTTTTGATCGCCTAGCAACCGATCTCTGGGCTGATCAAGCAGCCACTTGGTCAGGCCTTCGGGATACGCGCCGCTGAGTGTTGATACAACACTGGCTGGATTAGGGCAGACTCGGATTAGCACCAGGTGGCGATCGTTTATTAATAGGGCCAGGTGCGCTGCAGCTGCTGAGCTTGATGTAGCGGCTTGGCAACTGCTTCTGGTGACCGCGATGCTGCTGATGCCTGAGGGAGGTAATTATACAATATTAATGATAGTCTTTTTTATAGTTTTAAAAGAGGTTATTACACGTTGAGAAGAGTCTTTCAGTGGACAGCGATACAACATGGAACCCCTGAGTTCTTTGAGCACCCTTCAACCCCAGATCCCTTCAAACCTTCAACCCCAGATTCCTTCAAACCTTCATCTTAGATTCCTTCAAACCTTTAACTCCAGATCCCTTCAAACCTTCATCTTAGATCCCTTCAAACCTTCAACCCCAGATCCCTTCAAACCTTCAACCCCAGATCCCTTCAAACCTTCAACCCCAGATCCCTTCAAACCTTCAACCCCAGATCCCTTCAAACCTTCAACCCCAGATCCCTTCAAACCTTTAACTCCAGATCCATTCAACCCTTCAATCTTAGAGCCCTTCAAACCAGATTTTTTTAACCCAGATCCGTTCACCCCGTGAACCTTTCACCTCTTCAAACCTTCACCCCTTCACCCCTTCAACCCTTCAACCCTTCAAACCTTCACCCCTTCAACCCTTCACCCCTTCACCCCTTCAACCCTTCAAACCTTCACCTCTTCAGACCTTCACCCCTTCAACCCTTCAACCCTTCACCCCTTCAACCCTTCACCTCTTCAACCCTTCACCCCTTCACCCCTTCACCCCTTCAACCCTTCACCCCTTCAACCCTTCACCCTTTCAACCCTTCACCTCTTCAACCCTTCACCCTTTCACCCCGCAACTCACAGGAACAGCCGGCCAGCCAGCAGACCACCTGAGGTCCGGCTGCCGTGTCAAAGAAAATTACATCGTGCAACTCGGTGACCACAATCAGCAGGTTGGGCCCGGCTTGAACCAGCTGACGATAGGTGCCGTTGCACTGAGCGTTGGCTACGCAAGATGACGAATGGAGGCTGTGAGAGCCGGGGTTTATTCTGTGGGCAGCGGGTATGAGTGTGGCATTTCAAGTGACCAGTATGCTTCAAAGAGATAATGATCTAAGGCTACTAGTCAATATCAACTGATCGGGGTCAAACTCGCGATTTCGTTATTTTTTCATCGCCTGACAAAGAGTCTTGGAGACCATATTTGAGGGTCATAGCTAATTTACTTAGGTGTCATAGAAGTCATACTCGAGGGTCATAGCAACTCTTAGGGGTCATAGGAGTCATATTTGAGGGTCATGAGTTATACTTAAGTGTCATAACTACGAGCTAATTTAATTAGGAGTCATACTCGAAGGTCATATTAACTTAGGGGTTATAGGAGTCATACTTAAGGTTGATAGAAACTTACGGTCATAAGAGTCATATTTGAGGGTCATGAGTCATAGTTAAGTGTCACAATTACGAGTAATTTACTTAGGAATCAAAGGAGTCATACTCGAGGGTCATATGAGTCATATTTGAGGGTCATGAGTCATAGGAGTCATGCTCGAGGTTCATTAAAACTTAGGGGTCATGTGAGTCATACCTGAAGGTCATAGCAAATAAGGAGTCATAGGAGTCAGATTTGAGGGTCATGAGTCATACTTAAGTGTCACAACTAATTTACTTAGGAATCATAGGAGTCAATCTCGAGAGTCATAGCAACTTAGGGGTCATAGGAGTTATATTTTAGGGTCATGGGTCGTACTTAGGGTCATAGCTAATTTACTCATGGGTCTTGAGTCATAGGAGTCATGCTCGTGTGTCATAGCAACGTGGGGGTCATAGGAGTCATACCTGAAGGTTATAGCAAACAGGATTGCTGATACCTGAAGGCCATGCTACTCAAAAGTCAGGGTTTTTATTTATTAGGGTCATAGCCAATAAGAGTCGTACTCAATGGTCATAGCTACCTAACTATACTCATAGCTGCTAAGAAAACTTATGCAAGCAAGTCTTACAAAATGTCACTCAAGGCCAGCCTCTCAGCTGCATCGGCCAGCCTGCTGCTAAACACAAACGTGTTAAGAACTCGTTTTGAATCGGTGCGCAGCAGCCACATCCGGTGCTTGGGCCGGGCGGCGTAGACTTTAGCCGCCACCGCCGCCGCCGCCGGAGCCGGGCTGGTCTCGGCGAACAGGCAGGCCCCAAACGGGCCGTTTCTTGGTTTGTCCGAGCCGAGTTGAAAAAATGTCCGACTGTCTGCGTTGCACAGCACCGCCCGGCACCTGGTGGAGACCAACAGCAGGTGCTGCTGACTGCCCCAGTCTGAGTCCAGCTGCACTATGGGACCCTCCTGCGGCAGCGTCAGCACCTGCTCGCATGTGGCGTCCAGCGCGAACAGCTCCCGGGGCTGGGCGCGGGTTCCGGCACGGGCGGGTGTTGCAACTTTTTTTAATACTTCATTCTCGATTTTGTCTCACAGCTACTCAACATTCAGATGGGCATGGCTGCCAACCTCCCCATCTCCCCCTCATGACCCCTCCTCTCACTCTCCTCATTCCCACTTTCCTTCTCAACCCCGCTCTCAATCTCCCTCAATCTCTCAATCTCCCTCAATCTCCCTCAATCTCCCCACAATCTCCCTCAATCTCTCTCAATCTCCCTCAATCTCTCTCAATCTCTCTCAATCTCCCTCAATCTCTCTCAATCTCCCTCAATCTCTCTCAATCTCCCTCAATCTCCCTCAATCTCTCTCAATCTCCCTCAATCTCTCTCAATCTCCCTCAATCTCTCTCAATCTCTCTCAATCTCCCTCAATCTCTCTCAATCTCCCTCAATCTCCCTCAATCTCTCTCAATCTCTCTCAATCTCCCTCAATCTCCCCACAATCTCCCTCAATCTCTCTCAATCTCTCTCAATCTCCCTCAATCTCTCTCAATCTCTCTCAATCTCCCTCAATCTCTCTCAATCTCTCTCAATCTCCCTCAATCTCCCCACAATCTCCCTCAATCTCTCTCAATCTCCCTCAATCTCCCTCAATCTCCCCACAATCTCCCTCAATCTCTCTCAATCTCCCTCAATCTCCCCACAATCTCCCTCAATCTCTCTCAATCTCCCTCAATCTCCCTCAATCTCTCTCAATCTCTCTCAATCTCCCTCAATCTCTCTCAATCTCCCTCAATCTCCCCACAATCTCCCTCAATCTCTCTCAATCTCCCTCAATCTCTCTCAATCTCCCTCAATCTCTCTCAATCTCCCTCAATCTCTCTCAATCTCTCTCAATCTCCCTCAATCTCTCTCAATCTCCCTCAATCTCCCCACAATCTCTCTCAATCTCCCTCAATCTCTCTCAATCTCTCTCAATCTCCCTCAATCTCTCTCAATCTCCCTCAATCTCCCTCAATCTCTCTCAATCTCCCTCAATCTCTCTCAATCTCCCTCAATCTCTCTCAATCTCCCTCAATCTCCCCACAATCTCCCTCAATCTCTCTCAATCTCCCTCAATCGCTCCCAATCTCTCTCAATCTCCCTCAATCTCCCCACAATCTCCCTCAATCTCTCTCAATCTCCCTCAATCTCCCTCAATCTCTCTCAATCTCCCTCAATCTCTCTCAATCTCTCTCAATCTCCCTCAATCTCTCTCAATCTCCCTCAATCTCCCCACAATCTCCCTCAATCTCTCTCAATCTCCCTCAATCTCCCTCAATCTCTCTCAATCTCCCTCAATCTCTCTCAATCTCCCTCAATCTCTCTCAATCTCTCTCAATCTCCCTCAATCTCTCTCAATCTCCCTCAATCTCTCTCAATCTCCCTCAATCTCTCTCAATCTCCCTCAATCTCTCTCAATCTCCCTCAATCTCCTTCAATCTCCCCTCAATCTCTCTCAATCTCCCTACAATCTCCCTCAATCTCTCTCAATCTCCCTCAATCTCTCTCAATCTCCCCTCAATCTCCCCTAAACCTCTATCAATCTCACCCTCAATCCCCCCAAATCTCTCTCAATCTCTCTCAATCTCCCTCAATCTCCCTCAATCTCCCCTCAATCTCTTTCAATCTCCCTCAATCTCCCTCAATCTCCCTCAATCTCCCTCAATCTCTCTCAATCTCCCCTCAATCTCCCTCAATCTCCCTCAATCTCCCCTCAATCTCTCTCAATCTCTCTCAATCTCTCTCAATCTCCCTCAATCTCCCTCAATCTCCCTCAATCTCCCTCAATCTCCCCTCAATCTCTCTCAATCTCCCTCAATCTCCCTCAATCTCCCTCAATCTACCCTAATTCTCTCTCAATCTCCTTCAATCTCCCTCAATCTCCCCTCAATCTCTTTCAATCTCCCTAAATCTCCCTCAATCTCTCTCAATCTCCCTCAATCTCCCTCAATCTCTCTCAATCTCCCTCAATCTCCTTCAATCTCCCCTCAATCTCTCTCAATCTCTCTCAATCTCCCTCAATCTCCCTCAATCTCTCTCAATCTCTCTCATTCTCTCTCAATCTCCTTCAATCTCCCTCAATCTCCCCTCAATCTCTTTCAATCTCCCTCAATCTCCCCTCAATCTCTCTCAATCTCCTTCAATCTCCCTCAATCTCCCTCAATCTCCCCTCAATCTCTCTCAATCTCCTTCAATCTCCCTCAATCTCCCTCAATCTCTCTCAATCTCCCTCAATCTCCCTCAATCTCTCTCAATCTCCCTCAATCTCTCTCAATCTCTCTCAATCCCCCTCAATCTCTCTCAATCTCCCTCAATCTCCCCTCAATCTCTCTCAATCTCCTTCAATCTCCCTCAATCTCCCCTCAATCTCTCTCAATCTCCCTCAATATCCCTCAATCTCTCTCAATCTCCCTCAATCTCTCTCAATCTCCCCTCAATCTCCCCTAAACCTCTATCAATCTCACCCTCAATCCCCCCTAATTTCTTTAAATCTCTCTAAATCTCCCCCAATCTCTCTTTAATCTCCCACTGAATTCCCGCAACCCCAGCAGCACCCCCTACCGAGTCGGCCATAGAAGTAGACGACACCATTCCATCGGAGTCGCCAGAGAACAGACAGCCGGCAGTCCAGGCCATACAGGTGATTTCTCTACCGGCGTGCATCCGATTAATCCTGACCCGATCTGCCCAGCACCTGCGCTGGGTGCTGTGCAATTCGTACACCTCAACGTGGCCGTTGCTAAGGGCGCAGGCTAGATAGCGATCGTTAGGAGACAGAGCCAACAGGCGGGCCACGCCGTTATTATTGAGACTGAAGTGCAGTCGCAGCTGCAGACTGGCGGAACCAAACGGGGAGGTGAGAATTCGAACTACTCCGGAATTTGAGCACAGGGCCAGCGAGCCGCCGCTGGTCAGAGATATCGCTGTGGTCTGCGGAGGGTGGAGTGCCGCGTTCTGTCAGACACATCGCTGTTGCGAGGTCAGTAAAGCGAGTAAAAAAAAGGAAGAAAAATGGAGACAAGGGAGAGGAAGACAGTCGTGGGGGAGACAAAGGTGAGGGAGACGGATGAGAGGGAGACAGGGGTGAGGGAGACAGGGTGAGGAAGACAGGGGTGAGGGAGGCAGGGATGAGGGAGACAATTCTCAAATAAAAACAAACTAATTTGGCTCAACTCACCGTATTCCGCTGCGACAGCTTGGCAACGCTTTGAATTTTCTCATCGATTTGTTCGGCAAAGACCTGGCAGACGGCGGATGAGGTGGCCGCTTCTGGTGGAGCAGAGGCGGTGCCATCAGCCGCAGACAGCTGCCCTGATGCAGAGGCCTCCGAGGCCATTCGCAGTAATCTTATTTAAACTGACTAGCTGGACTCAGTGCCAGTGAGTTGGACTCTGCAAATCGCGATTTCAAAGAGCAGTAAACAGAGAAATCACACTCCCCTCACTCTAGTAAGGGAGTCATGCATCAAGTTTTTTTCCACAGGGTTTGTCAATGTGTAGTGAGTCAGTAGGTCAGCAGCAGTTGTCAGTCAGTTCGTCAGTAGTTCAGTGGTTCGGTAGGTCAGTGGGTCACTATAGATCAGTGGGTCAGCATAGGTCAGTGGGTGAATATAGGTCTGTGGGTCAGTATAGGTCAGTGGGTCAGTATAGGTCAGTGGGTCAGCATAGGTCAGTGGGTGAATATAGGTCTGTGGGTCAGTATAGGTCAGTGGGTCAGTATAGGTCAGTGGGTCAGTATAGATCAGTGGGTCAGCATAGGTCAGTGGGTGAATATAGGTCTGTGGGTCAGTATAGGTCAGTGGGTCAGTATAGGTCAGTGGGTCAGTATAGGTCAGTGGGTCAATATAGGTCTGTGGGTCAGTATAGGTCAGTGGGTCAGTATAGGTCAGTGGGTCAGTATAGGTCAGTGGGTCAATATAGGTCTGTGGGTCAGTATAGGTCTGTGGGTCAGTATAGGTGAGTGGGTCAGTAAAGGTCAGTAGGTCAATGGGTCAGTATAGGTCAGTGGGTCAGTATAGGTCAGTGGGTCAATATAGGTCTGTGGGTCAGTATAGGTCAGTGGGTCAGTAGGTCAATGGATCCGTAGGTCAGTGGGTCAGTGGGTCAGTATAGGTCAGTAGTTTAATGGGTCAGTATAGGTGAGTGGGTCAGTATAGGTCAGTAGGTCAGTGGGTCAGTATAGGTCAGTAGTTCAATGGGTCAGTATAGGTGAGTGGGTCAGTATAGGTGAGTGGGTCAGTATAGGTCAGTAGGTCAATGGGTCAGTATAGGTCAGTGGGTCAATATAGGTCTGTGGGTCAGTATAGGTCAGTGGGTCAGTAGATCAATGGATCCGTAGGTCAGTGGGTCAGTGGGTCAGTATAGGTCAGTAGTTTAATGGGTCAGTATAGGTGAGTGGGTCAGTATAGGTCAGTAGGTCAGTGGGTCAGTATAGGTCAGTAGTTCAATGGGTCAGTATAGGGGAGTGGGTCTGTATAGGTGAGTGGGTCAGTATAGGTCAGTAGGTCAATGGGTCAGTATAGGTCAGTGGGTCAGTAGTTCAGTGAGTCAGTCAGTAGGTTACAGAGTAGTGAATCAACAGGTCTGTCAGTGAGTTTATCAATCAGTTAGTAAACTTATAATACATTTTTAAAAACGTTCTCAATAAAATTGATTCAAGTAAACCAAAGCCAATTATGCCATTATTGAAGAAGCAACAGGTTGATTGATGCGGTAAACCCTCTGGTGTACTTTTCTATATCGAAATTTTGTACTTTGCACTTTATTAATTATTTTCAGTTGACAATAAAAACACACGATTACACAGCAGACCCTGACAAACGAACGATGGGAAGATTTATTAAATGAATATTTAATAACACAAACTGCTCAAATTCGTAAGCTCATATAGTTCCGTTCAAAGTTTCCTCCAAAAATTTTCGGCTCTTTCTATTTGCCTCTTGTCTCTCTCACTCTACCGTCACTTATCTTTCACTCTACCCTCACTTATCTCTCACTCTACCCTCACTTATCTCTCACTCTACCCTCACTTATCTCTCTCTCTACCGTCACTCATCTCTCACTCTACCCTCACTTATCGCTCACTCTACCCCTCTCATCTCTCACTCTACCGTCACTTATTTCTCACTCTACTCTCACTCATCTCTCACTCTACCCTCACTTATCTCTCACTCTACCCTCACTCATCTCTCACTCTACCGTCACTTATCTCTCACTCTACCGTCACTTATTTCTCACTCTACTCTCACTCTACCCTCACTTATCTCTCACTCTACCCCTCTCATCTCTCACTCTACCCTCACTTATCTCTCACTCTACCCCTCTCATCTCTCACTCTACCCTCACTTATCTCTCACTCTACCCCTCTCATCTCTCAGTCTACCCTCACTTATCTCTCACTCTACTCTCACTCATCTCTCACTCTACCCTCACTTATCTCTCACTCTACCCTCACTTATCTCTCACTCTACCCCTCTCATCTCTCACTCTACCCTCACTTATCTCTCACTCTACCCCTCTTATCTCTCAGTCTACCCTCACTTATCTCTCACTCTACTCTCACTCATCTCTCACTCTACCCCTCTCATCTCTCACTCTACCCTCACTTATCTCTCACTCTACCCCTCTCATCTCTCACTCTACCCTCACTTATCTCTCACTCTACCCTCACTCATCTCTCACTCTACTCTCACTCATCTCTCACTCTACCCTCACTTATCTCTCACTCTACCCTCACTTATCTCTCACTCTACCCCTCTCATCTCTCACTCTACCCTCACTTATCTCTCAGTCTACCCTCACTTATCTCTCACTCTACTCTCACTCATCTCTCACTCTACCCTCACTTATCTCTCACTCTACCCTCACTTATCTCTCACTCTACCCCTCTCATCTCTCACTCTACCCTCACTTATCTCTCACTCTACCCTCACTTATCTCTCACTCTACCGTCACTTATCTCTCACTCTACCCCTCTCATCTCTCACTCTACCCTCACTTATCTCTCACTCTACCCCTCTCATCTCTCAGTCTACCCTCACTTATCTCTCACTCTACTCTCACTCATCTCTCACTCTACCCTCACTTATCTCTCACTCTACCCTCTCTTATCTCTCACTCTACCCTCACTTATCAAATTTCTGAATTAACCAAACTACAAAACTGAATAGCGATGGAATTGGAATCAGATGGGATAATATATATATATGATGCTGTGTTATATAGGGAAAAGTACAAAAAGTACTTCTAGAACTTTAATAGAAATTAAAAATAGAAGACCACCAATGCTTACACGGCGACATAAATTAAGTCTCCATACCGTCTTCAAGATTGAGCACAAAAGTGACGGGTTTCATGCCACTCTGAGCACTGTCAGTAACATTTAGCACTGTATTAGAAATCAGGCCTAATTCTGCCAGAGATTTGTCTAAATTGTCAGCTAATTGATCGCGCAGAAATGACAAGTCCATGTATAGGGTGACATCGCGACCTTCAACGCAAGCGGTGAGGCTCGGCCGTGTCATACCGTGCTCCGACTTCAACTGGTTGATGACGGTATGCAGCGAGTCCCGACTATTGAACGTCAGAGGCTTGGGCGGAGGCTGGCCGCACACGTCGCACTGGGGATTCCGCTCCAACGGCACAACATTCACGGCTACGCCTTCGATGTCGCTGAAGTTAGCGAAGTTGTTCAACAGCGGGTAGCAGCCGGTGATGGCTTTGAATACTTCGGTGACGCACTGGGCGCTGATGACAGCGTTGGTGGATGCCACGGCTGGAATGATGTGCTTCACTACGCCCTGAGTCAGCCGGAAATCCGGTTCCCGGATGCCGAATTGTCTGGCACGTTTGCAGGCCTCCGTGCGAATCCAGTCCACGTGGTGTGGGTCGTCTCCGTCTACGGGCACCTGGGGGTGGGCAATTTAGTGATCAGTGGGGTGGGGAATTTAGTGATCAGTGGGGTGGGCAATTTAGTGATCAGTGGGGTGGGCAATTTAGTGATCAGTGGGGTGGGGAATTTAGTGATCAGTGGGGTGGGCAATTTAGTGATCAGTGGGGTGGGCAATTTAGTGATCAGTGGGGTGGGGAATTTAGTGATCAGTGGTGTGGGGAATTTAGTGATCAGTGGGGTGGGCAATTTGGTGATCAGTGGGGTGGGGAATTTAGTGATCAGTGGTGTCGGGAATTTAGTGATCAGTGGTGTGGGGAATTTAGTGATCAGTGGGGTTGGGAATTTAGTGATCAGGTAGAGTGGGGGAATTTAGTGATCAATGGGGTGGGGAATTTAGTGATCAGGTAGAGTGGGGGAATTTAGTGATCAGGTAGAGTGGGGGAATTTAGTGATCAATGGGGTGGGGAATTTGGAATTTAGTGATCAGGTTGAGTGAATTTAGTGATCAGGTTAAGTGGGGAATTTAGAGTGATCAGGTTAAGTGGGGAATTTAGAGTGATCAGGTTAAGTGGGGAATTTAGAGTGATCAGGTTAAGTGGGGAATTTAGAGTGATCAGGTTAAGTGGGGAATTTAGAGTGATCAGGTTAAGTGGGGAATTTAGAGTGATCAGGTTAAGTGGGGAATTTAGAGTGATCAGGTTGAGTGGAAAATTTAGTTATCAGGTTGAGTGGGGAATTTAGTTATCAGGTTGAGTGGGGAATTTAGTGATCAGATAGAGTGGGGAATTTAGTGATCAGATAGAGTGGGGAATTTAGTGATCAGATAGAGTGGGGAATTTAGTGATCAGATAGAGTGGGGAATTTAGAGTGATCGGTGAAGTGGGGAATTTAGAGTGATCGGTGAAGTGGGGAATTTAGTGATCAGGTTGAGTGGGGAATTTAGTGATCAGATAGAGTGGGGAATTTAGAGTGATCGGTGAAGGGGGAATTTAGAGTGATCGGTGAAGTGGGGAATTTAGAGTGATCGGTGAAGTGGGGAATTTAGTGATCACATAGATTGAGGAGTTTATTGAAAAAGAGTCGGGAATCTAGAGAACCATAGTGGGGAAATTTAATGAGTTGATGAAGGGGGAATTTAGAGAGGTAAAGTGTGGGAATTCGGTGGAGTAGAGTAGGAAATGTAGTAAGTAAGCTACAGAGAAATTGAAAAGTTAGAATAGCTTAGTAACTTCATAATTGGAACGGGGTATTTAGAGAGCTGCAAATGCAGAGCAATTGTATTTACATGTAATATACTTTTCATTCCGTTATCATTACCTCTTCGCCGAACGGCCACTCCTGGGGCCACTGCATAATCCTGGCGAACTCGATGCAGTGCTCTGGCAGCCGGGGAGTGTGGGCCAGAGTGCACAGAGGGAACCCCTGCTGGGTGCTGCTATAGAGGTCGGCTGTGCACTCCAGACACGGGGTGGCGTGGGCTCGGACCACCCGGCAGTGGCCCTGAAATCCTTGGGTGCCGCCGTCGATCAGGGGGATGACGCTGGTCGGAATCGGCTGATCAGACTCGTCAAATTGAACCAGGGAGCAGACTATCTGGTTGAGGCGGCGCCTGCGAGGATTGAGATTCGGCTACTCTTGTACCTGGATACAGACAAACGGACAGACAGACAGACAGACAGACAGACGGACAGACACAGACAGACAGACAGGCAGACAGACAGGCAGGCAGACACACAGACAGACAGACAGACAGACAGAGAGACAGACAGACAGACAGACAGACAGACAGACAGACACAGTCCCGCTCGCACCTGGCCTGCACGCTGTCCAGGCCGCACACGATGCACATGAACTGCTTGTAGAACTCCAACGGTTTGTCCTCCAGTTTGCCAAAGTGCGGCGTCACCCGGCAGCCGGAGACGCGGCGTTCAACAAATTCCGCAGCAACGACGGCCTTCGGCCTGCCGATGTCTTTGGGGCGGAACAGAAACTGGCGATTCAGATTGGACAGATCGATGGTGTCCATGTCGATCAGGTGCAGATTGACAAAGCCGCTCAGGGCGAGGTCTTTTAGCATCTCGCAGCCGAGACCGCCAGCCCCGACTACCAATATCTGGACAAGATCCGAGCGAATCGCTGAGAATAGCTCAGGATCGGGTTCGAACTCAGGACCGCCCAAGGGCCCGGCCCGCTCTAATAGCCGACGCACGTGGCGCCAACGATTGTCTGTGCCCGGCGAGCTCTGCTGTTGGAATAAATTCGTTTAGCGATTTTCAAAACTACTGCTACTAAAGATACTACTACCTTAATAATTGGGTAAAACTATTGGAAAACTACACGAGAAAACCACCGCATTGATTAAAAATCCAGGGCCTAAGCAAACTAGCACTAGAGTGTGTAGTATATGCTGCACAAGTATCGCACAATTCATCGATAAGAGCCAAGAATATAAGATAAGAATAAGTTTGCTGTCGTGCCGTTGCAGCATTTGACCGATTTATATCCAAGCACCTGCGAAGTACTGCACTTGCTTTGCGTTTAACCAACTCTTCCAGAAACCCTAAGCAAGAAATCAATTCTTTTTTTCTGAAGAAAAAGCAATCCGAAACAATGCGAGGCCTAATATTTCTAACCGCTGACAATTCTTTGAAGTTGAAGAACGATCTGCAAGATCCAAAGCCGAACAGCGAAGAGGTCGTAGTACGGGTTAGCCATTGCGGAGTATGCGGTACAGACCTGCACATCATGCAAGGTCACTTTCCCGTGGCTGTGGAGACTCAACTAGTCCTGGGCCACGAGTTCACCGGCTGGCTGCAGGAAGCGAATACCGATAGCAAGAAAAATCAAGACGGAAACTTCGGCACTCCTGTGTTTGTCAATCCGAATGGTCGGTGCGGCTACTGCATCGGTTGCCAAGAGGTTTGTTTCACTTAGCAACACAGTGAAATAATAAATATTCGGACAAAAGCTGCGGGCACCCTGACGCAAGGTCTTTGGAGACATCGTCTCACAACCAGAGTTGACGGCAATTTTGTCCATTTCGCTGACTCCTCAGCACAAACAAGCGCACCAATATACTGTACGCAAGCACGCACTCACACACGCTCACACAGGGGTGGACAGCGGCCCTCTGACTTTCGAATCGTCAGGCACGACACCCACGGTGCGTTAAAAGTTGGCCCTCACTGGTGTCAATCGCACGACAACCACTCAACCAACTTGGTTGCACACGGAATCGAACCAGGGGTCGTTTTGCTCGAGTCAGACGGGTTTACCGCTGAGCTGCTCTGCCCCTAGCAACAGGCATTGCATAAACCAGCCTTAATGAATTTTTCCGTGAAAAAACACTCGATCAAAACACCCTATTAGGGGCGAGTGCACTTCTGCGGCTACCGAGCTATGGGTGCCGCTTCAGTGGGCGTCGGTCGAGACGGCGGCTGGGCGGAGTTCGTGGCGGTGCCAGCCAATCAGGTTCACCGAATGCCTAAAGATCTGCCGATGTCAACTGGAATTCTGGTTGAGCCAATCAGCTGCGTACTACACGGCTACGATCGGCTGTTCACCGCTGGAGCAGCCAAGCAGCTGGACCCAACTGACTCTGTGCTCATTCTGGGTGCTGGCATCATCGGCCTGCTCTGGGCCTGCCTGCTGCACCAGCGTGGCTACCGGACCATCCACATCAGCGACATCTCTCCGGAGCGACGCCAGGTCGTTACTAACATGAAATTAAACGGCATGTCGCCTAAACAACCAACCGAGCTGCTTAGCAACACCTACCAGCTGATCGTGGACTGCACCGGAGTGCCAAAGGCGCTCGAGTCGGCCTATAAAAGCCTGTCTAGCGGTGGCATCCTGTGTGTGTTCGGATGCGCACCAGAGGGAGTCAAGCTGAACCTGCCGTATTATGACCTGGTCAACGAGAGATCACCGTTGTGTTTTGTCGCGTTAATCCGTTCACAAGCGACCGAGCTATCGACCTGACGCGTCGTTTACATCTGGACGGCTACCTGGACTTGGACCGGCTGGGCATTAAGGTATTCGGACTCGACCAGCATCAGCAAGCCTTTGAAATGCTGAACAATCGTCAGGCACCTAAGGTTGCTTTCCGGCTAAACTGAGCGAGGGCAAAACAGAAGTGACTGTGTTATTAGTTTATTCTTTTAAAACGGTTGCATGCTAACTATTGATGACAATATTCAGACTAAAGCCGTTTAAGAATACAAAGTTCGAATTGGAGAAGGAAACTGTCTTTTATTTTTTGATTGTAGGGATGTACGGATAATTAGGTTCGTTTTTATCGTTCTGTAGCTTTTCCATTGTCAAAGAGCAAGCACAATTGTGATCTATTAGGAACAATATAGCACCTACGTACACCATCGAAACAGGCAATGCTAAAAGTGGCCTTAAAAGCTCGCGTAACGTGAAAATTTAAGGCTAGCATCAAAGCGGTAAGATTCTACTATGAGGCAAAAGTAAAACATGTTGACAGAATTTCAGCTGACCCAAGCACAGTACATGAAAGGTAGATAGCATTACCTGCAAGCATTGCCTAACGAATTTGATACAACTCTAGACTAGCCATGAAGCGTTTAAAAAAGAGCGCAGCGTAACCTTGTTACCAAATCAAACCACTGATAAGAGGACGCAAACAGATAAGAAGGTAACCATTTCTTGTTTCGTAGGCTGTATTTAATCGCACAGAAGACACGCCTCTCTAAGCAGAATTTACCTGGTATTTTGCTAGTTTCAATGCTAAGACAATAAGAATCAAGTTTAGCAACTATTTGCAGCTATGCGCGGCCTAGTGTTTGTAACTAGCAACAGCTCACTACAGCTGCAGGATGATATTCAAGTGCCTAAGCCGACTTCTGAAGAGCTACTAGTACGGGTTAGCCACTGCGGTGTATGCGGAACAGACCTGCACATCATGCAGGGCCATTTCCCGGTGGCTGCTCGATCTACTCTCGTACTCGGACACGAGTTCACTGGCTGGCTAATTGATGGCGATGGAAGCCAGCCAAGTAAAGGCAAATCCAACACGCCTGTTTTTGTCAATCCGAACGGACAATGCGGCTACTGCAACGAGTGCCAACGGGTAAAACTTTCATGGAAGCATTTAATTGACATTTGAAATGCACTATTGGATAGAAAGACAAGTTTTGCATATCATTGCAGGGTCTGGTGCACTTCTGCCCCAGCGTACCTTAGGCGCTGGAGCTGTAGTCTGGCAAGAGACGGCGGCTGGGCGGAGTTCGTAGCGGTGCCAGCCAATCAGGTTCACCGAATGCCTAAAGATCTGCCGGTGTCAACTGGAATTCTCGTTGAGCCAATCAGCTGCGTACTACACGGCTACGATCGGCTGTTCACCGCTGGAGCAGCCAAGCAGCTGGACCCAACTGACTCTGTGCTCATTCTGGGTGCTGGCATCATCGGTCTGCTTTGGGCCTGCCTGCTGCACCAGCGTGGCTACCGGACCATCCACATCAGCGACATTTCTCCGGAGCGACGCCAGGCTGTTGAAAACTTGAAACTTGACGGCGTGTTGCCTAGGCAACCAACCGAGCTGCTTAGCAACACCTACCAGCTGATTGTGGACTGCACCGGAGTGCCAAAGGCGCTCGAGTCGGCCTATAAAAGCCTGTCTAGCGGTGGCATCCTGTGCGTGTTCGGATGCGCCCCGGAGGGAGTCAAACTGAACCTGCCGTATTATGACCTGGTCAACCGAGAGATCACCGTTGTGTTTTGTCGCGTTAATCAGTTTGCTAGCGATCGAGCCATCGACCTGACGTACCAGCTGCACCGACAGGGCTACCTGGACTTCAACCGGTTGGGCATTCAAGTCTACCCACTCGATCAGCACCAAAAAGCATTCGAAACGTTAGGCAAGCGTCAGGCACCGAAAGTGGCCTTCCAACTGGACTGAACGGACATTTTCATGACAAATTTGACGTTTTGAAAACTTGGTTTATAACCGTAAACTGATAAATTGTTGATGGCGAAAAGAAAGTGGGAAATTTTTTTCGACTTAGCTCGTATATGCAACGAGATCTATGCCTAGAAATGTCTAGAATTCTAGAAACGCTATGTTTTCTCTCGGTGAGTAGTATGTTTAATATAGCAATCCTAAAACAACCATTAAATATAAAAAATAAAAAACACAAATTCCTTCACAGCATTACAACATCCCTTGTATTTTTTATGCAACAGATAGACAGAAAACAACTGACAATTACTAACGTGCCAATTAGTTATTCAGCCAGAGTAGTCAAAAATGCATATCAACATATCAACAGAATAGAGGCGAGTTTCTGAACTTATGAGATGTTCTGCAGAATCGAACAGCTTTGAGTAGAAACCATTGTACAGAAACGTGTCCAAAAATATTTCGCTTCATTAACTATAAATGACGAGTTTTTTATCCAACTCTGAAGTAATCTTAAAGGTGGATGGTTAAGATAAATTGCCTGTTATCAGTGACTACAGTATTTTTCGCTTCCTACTCTTCAAGATCGCTAAAGTTTATAAGTAATGCGTGATCGACATCAAAAAGCGTAAAAGGCGTCACATCCTTGAGCTAAGACAATGCAAGACGAGATAGTCAACTCAAGTATTGCTCAATCGAAAGCGGCTCTTTTACGCTTAGCTCCAACAATTAATTTTTGCACTTCAACAGCTTTGCTCGCCTCCGAATGAGTTGGATCCACGTGATAATTTGGATCGGTGAACAGAGCGCCAAATCGTTCGTCGGCTGCCACATCGGCTGCTGTCACTGTCGAGTGAGCACCAGCGACCCGGTCGGCAACTAGCATTGCCAACTCCTGCTCACTAGCCGGCATTACTCCTTCGCCTTCGCCACTGTCACCTTCGTCACTATCGCCACTGCCGCCGGCACCGTCAGCCTTAGAAGGCAGCAGGCCAGCTTTAGCCAGTTTAGCCCGTTTCGCTTGCTCCTTTAATCGGCGACGCCTCGTGCGCTTGCGGGATTCTTTCGGCTCCGATTGCTCCTGCTGCTTCTGGCCCTTGGCACTTGACTTGGCCTTAGCATCGACGTCCTGCAAGGCTAAAGCGATATCGTCGGGCAGCTCGTCGTCTGAGAAGGCGGCCGGCAACTCGCTGCCATTGTCGGCGTTATCTTCGGCTTTGTCGGCTCCGACATCGTCTCCTAACAGCGCCCGACGAAGCTTCGCCGTTCTGGCTTTGATGGCGTCACTGTCCTCTTCATCATTGTCGGATTCATCGCTACTCAAATTGAGAAACTCCGACAGTCTATTAAGATCCGGATCGTCTTCGTTGAAATCGGTCTTGTTGAACAGGCCCTGCAGGTAGCGAGTTCGCTCAGTCGGTGTCTCGTCCCAGGTTAGGCCGACTTTTGTACGGTTTAATAGACCAGCGGTTAGTTTGCGCGGCTTATAAGCAGCCGGGTCCAGACCCGTGCACCGCGTCACAAGATGACGCCATTCGTCTGGCACATCGTCCGGACCGCCGAACTCCATACCCGCCGGCACGTAGCTCAATCTAAGACACCCGCCGGTGCTTTCCACCTCTAGACCGGAGCACTGCTCATAGACACTGGCTGCGGCTGGAGTGCAATCAAACTCCGCTACAGCGTAATAGTACCACAATCGTTTTAGCTGGTAGCGTCGAAGACTTCGACGATAAGAGCCAGACGAAGTTGACGACTTCTTAGCCGGATCGGACGACGCTTTTCGGCGCAACTCCAACGGTCCCGCTTTGGCCTCTTCGGCCATTCGACGTTGACCGAATTTCGAGGGATAAACTGTGACACTTAGCAAGCGACCAACAGACGATGGACAGTGGCTGGAGAGCAGCATAAACAGATCGGTGGCTTTGATCTGCTCCCAGTCTTGCTGAGTAACAGCTAGTCGATTTGTTGGAACAATCGACTGGTCGTTTTCTTCATCAATCGCTGCGCTGGACGAGCGTTCGAGATTGCGAAACTCCTCGTCGCTGCTGCTTCTCGCTTCGCTGTCGCTGCCTTCATCATTGTCTGCCTCATTTTGCTCATCATCATCATCATCCTCTTCATCTGAGTCGGATTCTTCCTCAGCTACTTCTTCATCTTCTTCGTCTTCATCCTTATCCACAGCATCCTCACTCTCTTCATCTTCTTGGTTGTCAGAACTAGCTTCGACCTCATCATTATCATCCTCATCCTCACCGTGACGACCCTGTTTCAATCCGTAGAACCTGCTCAGATCCTGTCGCGAGCTCATGGCCACCGGCCTGCCCCTCTTATCGCTGCGTACGCTGGTGGAGAACTCCGGATCTGTAAACATGGCGCCAAATCGATCGTCAATTTCAACGCGAGTTGCTTTGCGAGCCGAAGCCGATCGATAGCGCGGATCGGTGCTCACGTGACCGAAGCGCGGATCCGAGCGCCATTCTTCGTCGCGGTTGCCCGCTGCGTTGCGACGCTTCTTAACCATTGTGTAGGTCTAGGGCTGCTGTGAGTAGCTGAAACGACGATAATGATATATGGTCAAGGGAATCCATAGAATAATATACTGGCTAATTAAATGTAGCCTAAATCTACCTGCCTGTCTGCGTGCACGATTAGGCCTGTCATTCTCTCTGCCTGTTCGTCTTAGTGTCCTAGTGTCTGTCTGTTTTCGTCTGTATGTACGTCTTTCTTTCTGTCGTAGTGTCTTAGTGCCCGTCTGTGTCTGTCTGTCTGTCTGTCTGTCTGTCTGTCTGTCTGTCTGTCTGTCTGTCTGTCTGTCTATCTGTCTATCTGTCTGTCTGTCTATCTGACTATCTGTCTATCTGTATATCTATCTGTCGATCTGTATATCTATCTGTCGATCTGTCTGTTTGTCGGTCTGTCTGTCTGTCCGTCTGTCTGTCTGTCTTAGTGCCTTAGTGTCTGTCTGTCTGTCTGTCTACCTGCCTCTCGCAAGCTAAGCAGACCTTTCAAGTGTCCAGTACACCAAGCACAATTAACAACAGGCAGCAAAGCTACCAAGTGTGCCATAAGAGAACCAATCAAATTAGAATATATTTCATTGCTTTCAGATTTAACACAATAAACAACAGTGTATAAAGTATTCAAAGCAAGCAATGAGATTATTGCAGTGCAATAAAAGCCGGACTAGATAACGCAGACACTGCTACACAATCACGGTAATCTATAGGCCATGCATTAGCGACTACATAGTACATGCTGAAGCAGTCACAGCCGAAAAAAAGCAAACCCACCCTGAACAACAAAACAAACAGCAATAACGCTGTTAAAATCTCGACTGTGTAAAAAAATTTAAGCTGCGTAAGCGATATTATAAAATCTGAGTATTACATGACGAGAAAAAAAACTTAATAAAAAGTTGTGCGCAAAAAACAGTGACAGTCTACAAGCAAGTAAACTATTATCAGGCAATCTAAAATACTAATTAAAATATTTAGTATTTTAATAGCAAGAGATTGTGCTCAATAGTTGTAACCTAAAACGCTAAAAGATTATTTGATACGTTTAACTATGAAAAATACAAAGAATAAAAAATAAACCAAAACGCGTATACGATTACTAAAAGTAGCGAAATCGAATTTAAAATTTTCGATTAAAATTTTACCGCCGATTAAAAAAAAAACTAGTTGACAGACGAATCCAACAGATCACATAAAAAACACAATAAGAGACAATTATTAAAATATTCTATTTTGTTAAAAACAAATACTGCACGATAGTAAGAAACA
>NIVC01002721.1:82500-146576 GCA_002269645.1 Macrostomum lignano
TCTAAGACTAGATAGATCCCATAACCTCAACTGTATCTGAGACTAGATAGATCCCATACCCTCAACTGTATCTGAGACTAGATAGATCCCATACCCTCAACTGTATCTGAGACTAGATAGATCCCATACCCTCAACCATCTGAGATTAGACAGATCCCATAACTTCAACTATCTGAGACTAGATAGATCCCATACACTCAACCATCTGAGACTAGACAGATCCATAACTTTAACCATCTGAGACTAGACAGATCACATGTCCTCAACTGTATCTGAGACTAGATAGATCCCATAACCTCAACTGTATCTGAGACTAGATAGATCCCATAACCTCAACTAACTGAGAATAGATAGATCCCATACCCTCAACTGTATCTGAGACTAGATAGATCCCACACCCTCAACTAACTGAGAATAGATAGATCCCATACCCTCAACTAACTGAGAATAGATAGATCCCATACCCTCAACTGTATCTGAGACTAGATAGATCCCATAACCTCAACTAACTGAGAATAGATAGATCCCATACCCTCAACTGTATCTGAGACTAGATAGATCCCATAACCTCAACTAACTGAGAATAGATAGATCATACACCCTAAACTGTCTGAGACTAGATAGATCCGATGCCCTCAACTAACTGAGAATGGATAGACCCCACACCCTAAACTGTATGAGACTAGATAGATCCCATACCCTCAACTGTCTGAGACTAGATAGATCCCACACCCTCAACTGTCTGAGACTAGATAGATCCGATGCCCTCAACTGAGAATGGATAGACCCCACACCCTAAACTGTATGAGACTAGATAGATCCCATACCCTCAACTGTCTGAGACTAGATAGATCCCACACCCTCAACTGTCTGAGAATAGATAGATCCCACACCCTAAACTATCTAGCATTGAGTCCTCCCAGTGCCGCAGACAATAAAACGCTTCAAAGTAAGTCTTGGACGACTGTTTGACGACTTTTTAGCGACTTGTACCGTGACATCTCGTTATTTTAGAGTAATTTAGAGAGTCACTTCTTCCCTATTTTACCGCAACAACACTGAAACCAGCGGGTATCCTCTCTCTCATCTCTCATCTCATCTATCCTCTTCTCTCTCCTTTATTCCCTCTATCTCTTTCATCAGGCCCACAGCAATAGTCTAGATTTCCCTAAACTGAGACTAGATAGAGACTGATAGACTATCAATAGCAAACAGTACACGATCCCAGCTCACCCATATAAGGCTTGGTCCCGGACACTTCCGTAGCCAGTTTATTATCCAATAGAACAGCGGCCACATTGAAGTCAGTTAGAAACACATTGCCAGCTTCATCAAATATCAAGTTATCCGGCTTGATGTCTCTGGAAGACAAAACAAAGGATAAATGAAAGAATATAGAATGTAGGTTTCTTTAATTCTTGGATTTATTGTCATGACTCAAAACTAACTATTACTTTCTCAAAACTGACTGTTTAAACGGTTTCAAGGCGTACAAACTGAGGGCAAACACAGAGGCTGATAATGAATCAGGTCCTGCAGTTGCAGGCCAGACGGAAGTAAAAATGACAAAAATAGAAAATTGGGAATACGAGGAGTTGCTAGTTAGGTAGAAAGAAAACTGAGGCGAAATCCCCAATAAAGAGGACAGCTAAAAGCAAAGTACACACGTCGTAGCAGTATGGATAGAAGAATAAATGAAAAATTGACTTCCGATGAAAAATGCTCACGTTTCGGAGACACTGGGCAGAGTGAAATTCGCCTCTGCCCAAGAAAGCATACGATACAAGGCAAAAAAAGAACATCTGGTACTTTCTTGGAGGGGACAAGGCTGAGGGGGGGATAAGGGTGAGACGGAGACAAGGATGAGAGGGAGACAATGATGAGAGGAAGACAAGGATGAGAGGAAGACAATGTAGATAGAGAGACAATGATGAGAGGGAGACAAGGGTGTTTGGGAGACAATGATGAGAGGGAGAAAATGATGAGATGGAGACAAGGGTGAGAGGGAGACAAGGATGAGAGGGGGGTGAGAGGGAGACAAGGATGAGAAAGAGACAGGGGAGACAAGGATGAGAGGGAGACAAGGGTGAGAGATAGACAAGGGCGAGAGGGAGACAAGGATGAGAGGGAGACAAGGTAGAGAGGGAGACAATGATGCTTGGGAGACAAGGGTGAGAGGCAGACAGGAGAGACAGGGGGAGAGGGAGACAAGGATGAGTGGGAGACAGGAGAGACAGGGTGAGAGGGAGAATGAGATGTTAGAAGAGTAAAAAACGGGTGAAACAAGAGAAATGATAGACAAGAAACAGAGCGACGGGCAGTCTCTATGGGATCGATTAGGAAGGAAGGAAGCAAGCGTTAGCAATGCCAACTTTACAGGCCAACAACAGTCCTAACAAAAATCGCTAGGCAAACAGAACTTGCCTAACTAAAATCTATCCAATATGCAAGCATAATGACAAAACCTATCGATCGACTGACTACACAATCGAGCAGAGAGGCCCATTCTCCCCTTGGGGAACTGATAATTAAATGAGTGCATGACAATATAAACCTTCAATTATAACAACGCGTTTCACATGTTTCAGCAATATATAATAAAGGTGACGGCAAAAGTGAGAATAACAAGAGAAGAGTTGAGCAAAGTTAGATTGACAGGTGGCTGGTTGCACCTGCCAAGGGCGAGATATTCTCATGGGCGGAGCAGAAATCAAAGGCAGTGAGAGAAAGATGAGCAAATAGGAAATTTGAAGCAACTTTTCTTTCTTGCTTGCTTGCAACTAAATTACAAGCGCCTCTGTAACACAATATAGTGATTCTACATTCTAATAGCCCCTAGGAAGCGGAACTAATGGAAGGGCAGATTAGGGGTGGCGGGGGGATGCAGATTAAGGGGCACAGACAAGAGCGCAGGTTGAAGCACGTTTAAGACTGCATGGAGGGCGGATAGGGGATGGATCGAAGCCAATTCTCCAAGTACAGATGGGGGCGGACTTCTGGTGGAAAAGGGGCGGATTAGTGACATTTGAGTACAGGTTGGGCGGATTAGTGACATTTTGATTTCAGTACAGATAAGAGGAGGTGGATTGGTGGTTGTTTGAGTACAGACAGGCGTAGATTAGTGGTATTTGAGTACAGATTGGGGGTGGGTTAGTGAAATTTGGCTACAGAATGGAAGGGGCGGATTATTGCCTTTTTAAATAAAGATTAGGATGCGATTAGTGGTTGTTTGAGTACAGATTGAAGGGTGAATTAGTAAAATTTAAGTACATATTGGGGGGGGGGCAGATTGATTGCTGTTAGAGTACAGATGGGGCGGATTAAAGGCTGTTTGAGTAGATTGGGGGGGGGGCGGATTGATAGCTGTTTGAGTAGATGGGGGCGGATTGATGGCTGTTTGAGTAGATTGGGAGGGGCGGATTGATGGCTGTTTGAGTAGATTGGGGCGGGGGCGGATTGATGGCTGTTTGAGTAGATTGGGAGGGGGCGGATTGATGGCTGTTTCAGTAGATTGGGGCGGGGCGGATTGATGGCTGTTTGAGTAGATTGGGGCGGGGGGCGGATTGATGGCTGTTTGAGTAGATTGGGGGGCGGATTGACGGCTGTTTGAGTAGATTGGGGGGGGGCGGATTGATAGCTGTTTGAGTAGATGGGGGCGGATTGATGGCTGTTTGAGTAGATTGGGGCGGGGGCGGATTGATGGCTGTTTGAGTAGATTGGGGGGGCATTGATGGCTGTTTGAGTAGATTGGGGCGGGGGGCGGATTGATGGCTGTTTGAGTAGATTGGGGCGGGGGGGCGGATTGATGGCTGTTTGAGTAGATTGGGGCGGGGGGCGGATTGATGGCTGTTTGAGTAGATTGGGGGGGGGCGCATTGATGGCTGTTTGAGTAGAGTGGGGCGGGGGGCGGATTGATGGCTGTTTGAGTAGATTGGGGCGGGGGGGGGCGGATTGATGGCTGTTTGAGTAGATTGGGGGGGGGGGCGCATTGATAGCTGTTTGATCAGAATTCCAAAACGAACTCACCGATGCAGAATGTGTTTAGTATAGAGATAATCCAAAGCCAGACCCATCTGAGCTAGATAAAGTCTCAGAGAGGCCTCCGAGAATCGCACATTATGCTGAATGTGATAGCGTAGATCGCCGCCAAGCAGTAAGTCAACAACCACAAACATGTCCTCCTGATCTTGGAAGGTGTACCACATATTGACTAAGAAAGGAAAATCCAAATCCGCCAGTATCTGTATCTCTTTAATGACATTTTTAACTGCGCCTTTTTCAATACAGATCTGCTTGCTCATGTACTTCATAGCGTACATTTTCTCCGTGTCCTTCTTCTGCACGATGCAAACCTTGCCGAAGGCGCCGCGGCCAATAGCTCGGAGTATGTTGAAATGGTTGAAGTTCACTGAAAATCAATTAGTGTAATTAAGTAAGGTACTGTAAATAGACGTGTTTGATAGGATTACGCATAAGACTAAACTTTTACTAGCTACGAAGAGACTCGAGAATAAAGGGAAGAGAAATAGGAAAGTACAAGACATGAGAGGCCTAACGGGTAGAAGACAACGGTGAGGGGGAGACAGGCGAGAGGGAGACAGGGAAGAGAAAGACAGGGGAGAGGGGGCGAGAGGTAGACAGGAGAGAGGAAGATAGGAGAGAGGATGACAGGGGAGAACGAGAAAGAAGAGGACAGGGCAGAGGGAGATAGGGGTGAGGAAGACAGGGGAAAGGAAGACAGGGGAGAGGTAATGAAAGAGGTAGACAGGAGAGGGAGACACGGGAGAGTGAGACAGGGGAAAGGGAGACAGGGAAGACAGAGGCAAGGGTGAGGGAGACAGGGGAAGTGACCCAGGGGAGAGGGAGATAGGGAGATAGGGGAGAGGGAGACAGGGAGAAGGAAATAGGGGAGAGGGAGACAGGGACAGGGAGACAGTGAGAGGGAGACAGGGAGAGGGAGACAGGGAGAGGGAGACAGGGAGAGGGAGAGGGAGATATGAGAGAGGGAGAGGAAAGAGGGAGACAGGGAGAGGGAGACAGGGAGAGGGAGATATGAGGGAGATAGGGGAGAGGGAGACATGGGTAATACAAGCCATAGCAGTATTGTATTCTGATTCCACACAGACTGCTGAATAGCAAACTCCTCAAACCTTCTCCATTGCAATCGGCAGAACCTGCAGATGTAGTGGCTGCCGCACCAGCAGCTGCGGAAGCATCGCCACTAGCAGAGGCGTGCCCGCTGCCCATAAAGCACCCAATGGTGGCTGCCTGGTAGCTGGTTAATGCTTTAATAAAGACAGCGTCACCCTGCTTTGTAAATATGCTGTCATAAATAATAAAAATTAATGATCGATTTAAAGAGTCTTGCACTAAAATAGTTATCAATTTTTTATGTTTAAATAGTTACATTTGTGTATGACATAAATTACCATATAAGTTAATTTTTATCCTAAATTTACTCAAAAAAGGGAACTATATTCTGCTATAGACATTCAAGACTTAAAAAGATTTTAAAGGCTAATAAATATACAAAAAATCTGACATAGCAAGCTGGTTTATTATAGATTTTTTCTTAATTGATTTCTAAGCTTATCATTTCAACTTACAGATGATGTAATAATTATGAGACAATATATAGATAATATAATAAAGATGCCTAAGTTTATCATACAAAGCATAAAATTTTTCTAGGAAGTACTGGCCTCTAGGTGATATAATCTATCTCAATATGATTTATATGGCCCAATTTTTCTATCTTAGTGGTCTAGTGTCTAATAGTTATAAGGATTTACAATATTGCTATAGACTTGTCTAGGCTGCCTTTTAATTTGTAAGGGCTGTCCTAGTCTAAGGCCTTGCTTGACTGCCAGTGGATGACACTATTCTAGTGATTAAGACTGTCCTATTATATAATGTCAAGACCTATATGCTAATATGAGGTGTGTCCCAAAAGTTCCTAAAATTTCTATCATTACTCGACAATTATTGAGCATATCTTCACATCCTTGGTGTTAAATGAAAGATGAATTTCTCATTAAAATATAGCTATTTGAATCACGTCAATATGTCTAACCATCTCTTTGCTACACATAAAAATGTTTGCAAAGGTTGGTACTAGGGTCACACATCCTTAAGAGCCTTTTGAAAAAAAACAATGATATTCATAAAACAGTGAAGAAAAGAAATATGGGATAATTTAAACAGCAACATTGATTAAATCTCAAGTTAGTCAGCAGTAGGAAAAGTTCAAATGTATATTTACTCATCCAACTCAGCCTGTGGCTTTTCAATTGTAGTTGCCATCATACATGCGCAACAGTCGGCCGAGTCGGCCGATCCGGCCGACCGATTTGGCGGCCAACCAAGGAAGTCGCAAAAATGCCCACCCGAAAAAAACGCAAAGTAGTAGTACTAAGTAGCTGACGAGGCATTTTAACTTAATAAGACAGTTATAGTTACTCCTGCCGTTTACCCAAAGTTGCGTTAATTTTGCGTTTGGGTTTTTTTTACATGTAAGTCGCATTTTTGGCCAAAAACTACGTCGCATTTTTGTTAAAACTAAGTCGCATGGCCGACCGAATTTTGGAGGTTGCGCATGTATGGTTGCCATCCAAATGCATACATTTCTGCCACCTGGATCACATGGCATTGATGGCCTTGGCAAATGTAGAGCAAGGCATTTCATAGAGGATGACATGGCAAATGAGGCTTTCAAGTTCACTTCAGTTTTTAAAAACCCGGCCACAAAGAAGTCTTTTCATTTGGGGTAATATTGCAAAATTGGCAGGCACCATATCTGGCAAGTATGGCAGATGAGACAGCAACTCAAAGTTGAACTGCTCAATCTTCTCCATCGTCTTTCCTGCTATATGGGGTCTATCAGTAAGGGTAATACTTTTCTATGGTGCACTAAGGCTCTTAGTTTTAGTGTTTTAGTTTTAGTGTAGTTTTAGGATAAATAGCAAGAGTAACCATGAGTGTCTTATTAAGGCTAAATTCCTTGTTATCTAATTAGTACTATATCTATATTCAGTATAAAAGTTAACATGATCTGTTGCATCATACAGAGCTATAATTTTAGATCTCATGTTATATAGTCACAAATTTTCAATAGGGCACATCGTAAACCACAGTAATATTTTGTCTAGGCCCTACTGTCCTTATATTCTCTTATAACTAACTAGCTTAACTGATTAATATTATACATTTTATTGTATTTAGGGATAGAATGATATAAAAAATGGGTCTATGAAATTTGCTAGCAAGAAATTTGCTTGCCAAAATCTGCTAGCTGAAATCTGCTAGCCGAAATTTGCTAGCAGGAATTTTGCTGGCCAAAAGTTGCTAGCAGGAATTTTGCTAGCAAGGATTTAGCTAGCCAAAATCTGCTAGCAGGAATTTGCTGACCAAACTTCTTGCAACCGGCGTCAAAAGATTGCTTGTTTTCTGGCAATGGCAATGTATTGTTTTACCTAAAAAAATCCACAGAAGTGGGTAAAAATCCCAAATATTTTATAACTAAAAGCATCAGCATCAGTTCAAGTGTTTGGAAAGTCAGTTTGTCATTGTGGGGGACAGAATACTCTCAAGTCGCAATCAGATAGCTTGTAGTTAGGACAGTAGTTGAATTCCTTATTGAACTGTCATGGCTAAATGTTAGTAGAGAAGGCTATAAAAAGTTTTTCCAGAACACTGTATATTTGTTATGTATATTGAGCCCTATCACCTGATCGTTGGTCTAGGGTAATGAGTGAGTGAGTAGCACAAACAACAGAAAAAGCTGACAAACTTCACATGCCTACAGTTTATGTTCTAACTGGGGTACAAAGTTGAGACTTTATATTTAGACAGAGAATGAGTCAATGAAGAATTTTATCAAGTTTAAAGTCAATCGCTGTACGTGGAGCAAACTTATGGCAGCTGAAAGTTAGTTAATTTTAAACCCCCTTCACACATCTCTCCAGTGGTCAAGAAGGAGAGAGGCGGAGGTTGGGGTGGCTGTCTTGCTGACGAAAAGCAGACTAACTTAAAAAAAAAACAGTGTTGTTAGGAATTAACTTCGAGACTCAAAAATTTCTACACGATTGTCAAAATAGTTGAAAATTGGATTGTGTCCAATTTGAAGAGGATTGGTAAAGCTGTAAAGGTAAAAGTGGAATGACGCTATAGAGGATTTATTGAAATTCTTGCAAAACTGGACAAGCAAATTGTCTCTAGCTAATTACAACTTCCTGAGTTTGGCCAGCCAAATTGCTGCTTGCCGGTTTTGGTTGGATTCCTGCTAGCAGATTTTGGCTAGCAAAATCCTCGCTAGCAAAATTCCTGCTAGCAAGCTTCGGCTAGCAAATTTTGGCTAGCAGATTTTGCTAGCAAACTTTGGCTAGCAGATTTCGGCAAGCAAATTTCTTGCTAGCAAACTTTGGCTAGCAGATTTCCTGCTAGCAAATCTCGTACTCCCAAAAAAATCCTTTAAAGGAAGGCCAAGCTATATTAAGCATTATAACCCAATGGCCAATATTGAAAAATGGACCATGTATATCTATAAGTCAAAAACATATGGCCCAAATCTTTTTGGCCATGCCTAAGAAAAATGGCCATGGCTCCCTTGGCTACCCCTTTAGATCTACTATTAGACATGGTTATAAAAGTTTATTCATTTTTAATTAAAAATGTTTTACACTACACTTAATAAAACTAAAACATGCAATATTGTAGGCCTAATTAAAAAACATTAGGCTTATATAACATAAGGACATTTAGTTTTATTCAATAAATATTATTTTGTAGTATATTGGATATTGATGATTTTTCATAAGACTGTATATAAAATAATAAATAAATTATAAAATTTTTATTCTATAACAAAATGTATCATAGCCATAGGCCTTATTTTAAACCTAAAAATAAAACTTCAAATAAATTATTAACATATCTTAGGCCTAGTTAGACTTAGGCCTAGGCCATACTTCAGAAGATATACTGCAATAGTAATGTATATTACTATTAGAAATTCAAATGCTAGGTCTACTATATTAGCTATTTTAGATGAGTAATTTATGTTATGACTACAAAAAGTTATAAATGATACTGACATCAAGGTTTTTACATAAAAATAGGGCCTAATATAGAGCCCTAGGGTCCTAAGCCTAAGGACCTAAGCACTTAGCACTATAGATAGATAGGCCTATGGTGGTTATTTAAGAATAAGAGCACATGTTTGTTATATTTAATAGTATTGACAAATAAAATTATATTTTAGGAACTAGCAATAAATTATATTATTGAACTACCTCTCTTGACTCTCGTCTCGACTTAACTGAAAGACCAAAAAGCTAAAAAACCAAAGGCCAAAGCCGAAAGGGTTTAGGCCTAAACATTTTTAAAATTGCAAAATCGCTACGAGTCTAGGAAAAATGGATGGATTTTGAATTGCAGCGCCTTTCTATGAAACAACTTTCTTGTCGTTATCGATATCCAACCTTTAAACAACGGATAAAGCAGCTGTAAGCAGCTATAAGCTGCTATAAGCAGCTGTCAAATCCTTCCAAATCAATGCTCAGCTCGGCCGGAAAAGCTAAAAATCAGCGTGCAATAAAAGTAATTTTTAAACTGTCTAACAATGGGCGTCGACGGTTGGCACTTTGGCACAGTTAGACGCCTCAATGCTAAGACCTCAGCCAAGGGACACTTAGAACTTTGGTGTTGCACAGCCAATTTCTTTCAGCTGTGCATCCTAGAGTCTTGTTGTTATCTATTCAATGATCAAACTTTCTTTGTACATGTACTATACTATTCTCATATTTTTTCTTTATTCTAGGTCTACTTAAGCTATAGCCTATACTAGGCTTTACTCATTTTGGTATTTTAATTGGGTTGATATAATTGTACTATGCCTATTATTATCTTATTTGTGTCTTGTTTTTCTAAGTGTCAATTAGGCCTAGGTCTATTAGCCTATAAGCTTATTCATACATGCGAAACCTCCAAAATTCGGTCGGCCGTGCGACTTAGTTTTAACAAAAATGCGACGTAGTTTTTGGCCAAAATTGCGACTTACATGTAAAAAAAACCCTAAAGCAAAATTAACGCAATTTTGGGTAAACGGCAGGAGTAACTATGACTGTCTTATTAAGCCAAAATGCCTCGTCAGCTACGTAGTACTACTACTTGGGTGTTTTTTCGGGTGGGCATTTTTGCGACTTCCTTGGTTGGCCGCCAAATCGGTCGGCCGGATCGGCCGACTCGGCCGACTGTTGCGCATGTATGAGCTTATTTCCTATAATAATACCCATTTTCATCTTCACTTATAATATAGGCCTTAATTATAAATAATGTAGAATTGTGTCTGCATTATTTATAGATCATACCAAGTATACCTAGGCCTAGTCCTACCTGAGCCTAAGTAAGGAAATTAAAAAATAATAAAAATATAAAAAAAAAATTTATCTAAAAGGAAAAGTAATATATATTCTCAGATCCTTAGTTGCTAGGTTGCCTCACCTTCCTAGATGCTTAGTTGCTAAGCCACCTTCAGATCCTCAGTTGCTAAGCCATCTTAGTTGCTAGGCTGTCTACAACTCTTCTAGATCCTGGGTTGCTAGGCCATCCCACTTTCCTAGATCCTAAATTGCTAGGCTAGGCCTCCCTACTTTCCTAGATCCTGAGTTGCTAGGCCATCCTAACCCCACCTTCCTAGATCCTGAGTTGCTAGGCCACCCTAACTGCATCTTCCTAGATCCTAAATTGCTAGGCCCCCATCCTACTAGATCCTTGGTTGCTAGGCCACCCTCAGGAGGCACCCTCCCAGATCCTTAGTTGCTGGGCCACCCTCCCAGACCCAGATCCTCAGTTGCTAGGCCATCCTCCCATATTCCTCAGTTGCTAAGCCAGCCTCCTAGATCCTCAGTTGTTGGGCCAGCCTCCTAGATCTTCAGTTGCTAGGCTACCCTCCTAGATCCTTAATTGCTGGGCCAGTCTCCCAGATCCTCAGTTGCTAGGCCAGCCTCTTAGATCCTCAGTTGCTGGGCTACCCCCCTAGATCCTCAGTTGCTAGGCCACTCTACCAGATCATTAGTTGCTAGGCCATAGAGGTTTAAGTGGGTTCATAAAAATTCTTTAAAAAATCATAAAAATTCTTACAGCAAACACTTAAACAGAAGTTACAATATATGTACCTGCGCCATTTTATAAAGTGATGGCTTCCTCAGTGTCATGTAGGATTCTTCTATTCTAACTTAGTTGTCTACAAATCATTTGAATATAGACTACTAATATCAGTAGTAGATAAAGCGTCATTCCACTCTACTCTTAATTCGATTCATGAGTGTGTCTTTCTGTCTTAGTGTTTGTCTTTCCGTCTGTCTGTCTGCTGACTACTGTACAATAAAATCAAAAAACTTTCCAGCGCACCATATGGCAGCCGCCAAGCCAAAAGTCTCCAACCCGCTGAGCCTGAGCCTGCCAGACCGGGCACTCAGCGGCATCCTGCGCTGCCTGGACCTGCGCAGCCTGGCCGCCTGTCGTCTCGTCTGCCGCGCCTGGCTGTCTCGCATCGACGCTTTTTGCAGCGGCGGCGCCTGCGTTGGTGGTGGCTTGTTGACCGCTGGTCGCGCCGTCCGTCAGCTGTGCGGCGGCGGCAGCAGTGCAAAATCGCCGACCGCCTGGCAGGCGCTGCAGCTGTCTAGACGGTGCAGCTTGGTGTGCTCCACGCTGAAAGAGACGGACGTGCAGTGCGAGGAGGAGCTGCTGCCGAGCCTGCCGGACCTGCAGCTGCTGCCCATGGTGAGTGCTCGGCGCTCGCTCACAAATCAATGCTGCAATATTGTGTGGCTATAAGAAACGAACCAGAAAATGCGCAGCTGGAAATTTAAACTACTTATAGTAGGTTTCAGTCTACCATGGGGGCCATGGATTTTATGGTGGGGGGGGGCAAAGTAAGGAATTCTACATGACTAAGTTCCTACATAATTTTGAGAATCGGTGTTGTTAGCACTCGTTTTGGCGCCGCAGGCACTTATTTTAGCGCCACAGACATTCATTTTAGCGCCTCAGGCACTCATTTTAGCGCCGGAGACACTGAGACACTCATTTTAGCGCCGGAGACACTGAGACACTTATTTTGGCGCCCCAAAGCAAAATTATTGATTTCCATAGCATTTAAATGTCCCTCCTATAGCTTTCACTCGGTGGGGAGTCGGGGACATGCCCCCCCTGTCCCCCCGGTGGCGACGCCCCTGCGTGAAAGTGAATGACTCTTGTACTTGAGGTCCCAAGTTCGAGCCCCTATGCTCGTCGCAAAGTTTCCTACGTAACACCGTTTGCAGTCGGACAAGGGCGGCCGCGGCCGCCTGATGCTGCGAACTCGGATGCTGGACCGTGGCCGCTGCCGCCTTATCAATCGGCTACTGAAAGTGCCCCAAATACCCGAGGATGCCGAGTGCAGCTTGAAGTTCTGCGCCACCTCCTGGATCGGTCTGGTCATCTGCCGCTTCAACGATGGCACATGCGTGGTGACGCTGCCGCTGAGGCCTGGCGACGGCGGACTGGGCGGAGACGAAGTGCTGACCCAGGCGGTGATCAGCCCGCCTATATCCGGCATTTTCCCTGTTGTCATGGCAACGCACAAGTGCGCCAAGTGCGGCCAAGACCAGCTGCTGGTCTACAGTATGAGCTTGGCTGCGCCCCAGCTCAGCCTGTGGTCGCTGCCGCCCGCCGCCGACTCGTTCGGCAGGTCGCCGCAAGTCATCGGCAAGCCGCACAGCGTCCTGCAAAGTGGTGTCGTGGGCAGCGATGAAGAGGCCCTGCGGATGCTGCAGGTGGCGTCGCCTGTCGAGTCGGAGTTTGCCGTGTTCGCCGTGATGAACAGCAACGATGAGGACACTCTGACCACCGTCAGCTTCGTCCGCGCCGGGTGCCGCCAGCTCAGCCTCCTCCGCAGCCGCATCAGCCTGGGCGGAGACGAGTGCGGCTTCATCACGGACTCCAGCGACGGCGTCCTCGTCACCATGGTGATCGACGGCCTTCGCCGACGTCGTGGACAGGCTCGCTGTCAGCTGAGACTCCGAGTGACTCGTCACGTGCTGGCCGGACCGAAGTGCACTGTGTGTCCAGAGACCTTCCTGTACAACTGCCCGATGCCGTCTGCTGAGGTGCCCGAATCCCAGCCTAAGCTAATTGGCCACGGCAGGCAGCTGCTGTGCGTGACCTTCATGGTGCCGCACTGCCTGGCTCTGTATCGGCCGAGCTGTCCGCAGCCTCCGGTCGTCATCGACCTGCCCAACGACCAGCCGTTGCACTTTCTGTGGCCGGTCGGCAACTGGCTGAACTGCGGCATCGACCCGGAGCGGCAGAGCTGCCCGCTGCTGGTGTCAGCTGGCATGGAGCGAGATGAAGCAAACAAACAGAGCCACCTGCTGAGCTTGAGCTTCTCTAAGGATGCTCCGCAGTCAGCTGTGTGGCAGCGGACTGTGCAGTTTGGCAGCTCGGTTTCTGAGTAACAGCTTTGATTTATTTGTTGACATTTGGTTTCAGACTTTGTGCTCATCAGTTTACTAATTCTTCTGCAAGCATTTGACAGGTCTGTTTGATCTATTTTTAGCATTAATTATATCCAATCTGCCCTGCATTTTATCAAGTACAATAATTTTTTAGACAATTTGTTTGTCACTTGAGTCTCGACTTTTTTTACTATAATTTTTCGCTGTCGCTTTGTTGCTTTGGCTTAATTTTAACTCGTTCGTTATTAAATATATAAAAAATAGGCGAATTCTTCGCTTTCTCAAAAATCGTTCTGAGTTTTATACTCTTATTCAATTTTTAGACGTTGCTCTTCATACCTTCTCCATCCCCACAGTCACAAATCATTTAGTTCCCCATCCCCACAGTCACAGATCATTCAGTTCCCCATCCCCACAGTCACAAATCATTTAGTTCCCCATCCCCACAGTCACAGATCATTCAGTTCCCCATCCCCACAGTCACAAATCATTTAGTTCCCCATCCCCACAGTCACAAATCATTTAGTTCCCCATCCCCACAGTCACAAATCATTTAGTTCCCCATCCCCATCCCCACAGTCACAAATAATTTAGTTCCCCATCCCCACAGTCACAAATCATTTAGTTCCCCATCCCCACAGTCACAAATCATTTAGTTCCCCATCCCCACAGTCACAAATCATTTAGTTCCCCATCCCCACAGTCACAAATCATTTAGTTCCTCATCCCCACAGCCACAAATCATTTAGTTCCCCATCCCCACAGTCACAAATCCCTATCCTTCAAATCCCCATCCTGCAAATCCCCATCCTGCAAATCTCCTTCCTGCGGATCCCCATCCTGCAGATCTCTATTGTGCAGATTCAGGAAGAACCTGTTTCTCAGTTCACGGGACTGTCAGTACTGGAGGCGGAAATGGGATAGCAACGTTTGCCAGCCGACGTTTGCCAACGGGACATTTGCAGGCGGTAATTGGTTTTATAGAATTATGCCGCGTTCTAGTGGGCAGTTGTTTGTTAGTAAACTGTACTAGTGAGCAGTTTTTTGTTATGAATAGTAACCTGTATATTTAGTAGCAGTAGTAGGGAGCGAGGTGGGGTTAGATTAGTGCTATGTCCGCAGTTTTCAAATTGAAGTACATGTAAGCCTAGAGAGTGCAGAATTCTTTAACCGATTACTGTCTGCAAAAGTAAATGTCCGGCTGTCAAACGTCAGCTGGCGAACGTCGGCTGGCAAACGTCCCGCTGGCAAACGTCGGCTGGCAAACGTCCCGCTGGCAAACGTCGGCTGGCAAACGTCGGCTGGAAAACGTCCCGGTGGAAATGATTGATACTTTGCTGGAAGAAGCGTCCACATATACAGCTTTGACTGACCAAGATCTGGATGAAATTGCCAAGATGGAGGATGCCAAGATGGAGGACACGGGAAGCCATCACTTATCTGCCGTACGAGTTCCTCAGTCGATAGCGCTTTACCCACTGGTCTCAAAGCAGTAGAAGATCCGGCTTGCGCATCAGGGATGTCAACTTCTTCCAGTTTCTACCCGAAAAACTCATCCATCAGGCCAAATTCCAACTGTTGATCCATTGTCTGAGCCTTCTTATTAGGCAAATAAAAAAGTCGTTTTATTGGGAGTGAAGATTCTGCGGGGCGTTCTAGACACCCATACTCTACAGCGAGGACGATGATAATTGAATGTCCATTGCATGAAGTAATGTAATGTATTCCTCAGAATACACTGTCTGTGGCAGAAAGCGTATTCTGAAGAGTGTTGATCTTTTACTGACGTACACAAAAACATCGGCGTCCTGAAAAGCCAAAATGAAATCGTCTAGGGCAATAGTCGAATATAGTCATGGTACCAGTACAATTGTCTTGGGTCGCTATCGCAAGTAGCAATAAGGAGAAATCAAAGAACTGAACAACAAGCAATAACGTTCTTCAACAAGTATACATGTATTTGCACCCGTAGACAAAGAGATTCTTCCAACCTTGAGCGATGCAGCAGGACTTCTTGCATCAGCGCATGCCGGACCACGCGCTCAGCTGCATTCTGCACCGCCTGGACCTGCGCAGCTTTGCCGCCTGTCTGCCGGAGCTGGCACTGTCGAATCGACGACAGCCGCGTTCTGGAAGCGGCCCGGACCTCCTGGCACCTGTGCGCGATGTTAACCGGCGGTCAGGCTTGGAAGGTGGCCATCCAGAGAGGCTTGGTGTGCTCGGAGCTGGAGGAGAGGGTCGTGACCTCCGAGGACGAGCTGGTGTCCATTCTAGAGGACCTGAAGCTGCTGGGCATGGTGAGTTCCTGAAGCCATGCAGGAAGTATTTATTTACCTAGTTTAAACTAGCACTATACTACAGTATAGCTAGTTTCATTATTGCAACGACAGAGGTCATAGAGAGGTTATGCATAGCTGGAATCCATGGCCGTCATAGCATAGTATCGAGGGGTTCATAGCTGGTCCCCGAAATCCACTTGCAGCATGATCAAACGGGCAACGGAGGCCTGAAGATGTACACCAGGATGCTGGACTGCCGCATGCTGCATCGAACTTTCCGAGTGCCACAGGTGTTCGCTGATGTCAGCTACATGACGCGGTACTGCTCCACCTCCTGGGTGGGCCTAGCGCTGTGTTAGCGAAATGGAGTCAATGGGGGCGTGCTAGCGGTGCCTTTGAAGCCGGGCAGAAGCGGCCTGGGCAGAGATGAAGCTCTAATTCAGGTTCAGATTCGGGTTATGATTCCAACCTCCATGGCTTTTGACGTTGTCATGGCAACACACAAGTGCCCCACCTGCGGGGACACACAGCTGCTGCTACTGAACAGTTTCTTGGTGGACCAGCTGAAGCTGTGGTCGCTGCCGCCCGCTGGCGACTCCTTGAAGAATAATATGTCGCCTGTGCTAACGCAGCCGCACAGCGTCCTGCACGACGTCACGAATGATGCCGGCAACGAAGAGGGGCTTCGTATGCTGCAGGTGGCGTCGCCTGTCGAGTCGGAGTTTGCCGTGATGAACAGCAACGAGTGCGACACTCGGACCACCGTTAGCTTCGTCCGCGCCGCTTGCCGCCAGCTCAGCCTCATCCGAAGCCACATCAGCCTGGGCGGAGACGAGTGTGGCTTCATTGCGGACTTCAGCGACGGCGTTCTCGTCACCATGGTGATTGACAGCCTTCGCCGACGTCGTGGGCAGACTCGGCACCAGCGGAGACTTCGAGTGACTCGTCACGTGCTGACTGGGCCGAGCTGCCAAGTGCAGGCTGAGACCTTCCTGTACAACTGCCCCATGCCGTCCTCTGAGGTGCCCGACTCCCGTCCCGAGCTGCTTGGCCACGGCAAGAAGCTGCTGTGCGTTAACTTCGTTAAGCTGCAGCGCCTGGCTCTGTACCGACCGCGATATCCGCAGCCTCTGGTCGTCATCAACTTTTCCCACCCACTCAATAATTCATATTTCTCGTGGCCAGTTGGAGACTGGCTTGACCGCGGCATCGACCCTGAGAGGCAGAGCTGCCCGCTGCTGCTGGTTTTGGGGTTTCAGTGGATAATCCGTGCCCAGCCACCTGCTGAGCTGGACCTGCGCCAAGGAGGTCCCGGAGACCGCCGCTGTGTGGCAACAGGCCGTGCGGCTTGGCAGCTTCGGGTCCGAGTGACGGACTGCTGCATCTGAGTCTCCATTTACCAATTAAAGTTGTTTTTTGTTAATAATAATGGCAATAGATTATTACACCTACCCCAGTTGGACCAGATGTGCAACCGACAGCTCAGCCACAGTTATTGCGCGGCGCATCTGAAGGCTGCTTTCGGCTGTGTCAGTTCGCACACCCTCAATTACCTCAGCTAATGCCAGTACAGCTGGGTGAACTGCAGCAATGCAGAGTTAAGCAAGTGTCTTGCTTGCTCAAGGACACAAACTGTTTCAGTGGGATCGAGAATCGAACCCCCGACCTTCAAGTCGCGAGTCCGACGCTCTAAACCACTAGGCTACAATCCCTTTTTTGTTTGTTGAATAGGGATTTAACCCCAGTGATACATTTTTGTGACCCTGCTTTTTTTAGCTATAGTCAGAAACTATAGTCTGAAACTATAGATTATGATCCTAAATTAATGCCCCAAAACTTTTTTTGATATTCGAGAAAAATTAGGAGTAAAAGTTTGTTTTAGGGCGGCTGAAGGGCCGCAGGCTGGAAGGGGGCTAGAGAATTTCATATGCATTTCAGATGTTAAATTACATATTTTACTCGTAATGGATGGCCCAACCGATTACAGAAAGCAAATAAGTGAATAACCCCCAAATAGGATAACGACCGAAGTGACACCGTCACATGTTTCTATGGCGACCTAGCGTGTACTGATATTTAATTTAAGGCACGCAAATATTTAATTAACTATTTTTGGAACGCACTATACACATGTGCATGGCTCTAATGAAGTGAACTGAATTATTTAACCCTGATCTAATCAATGATCAATGATGTCAATTTTAAATTTTTTGTATGTCACTTTTAAGCCTACATATGTAGGTACAATGTTTATTAAAAATTAATGTCAGCCTACTGCTAGTGTTAAATTTAATACGATATTAACCTTACCATCTAGCTTTGTCTGTACGTCAGTCAATCTTCGTTTATATCACTAGACCTACGGAATCAGATAGGCTCGGCTGGGCCTGGGTCTATAAATTTAAATATTATGTTTCGATTGAATCGTTGTCAAATTTTACTGGTGCTCATAAATACGTATAAAGTATTAAAATACTTTTTAAAATGAAGCTTTAAATTATGCCGTGAAGTGATTTTAATAGGCAAGCTATATAAATTTAAATTAGCTATCTGAATGACTTGAAATAATTTTTCTTCATTCTTTAAACTTCAAGGACTTTTCCAGAGACAAGTTTAGTTGTTTAGCTAATTTATGTTTTAGCCTGTCAGGACTCAGCACAGAAGCAGCCATTCAGAAGCAGTTGTGGCATGCGGGAGACGATTTGTGCAGTCATCTGTAGGCCAGATGAAGGCCAAAAAGTCGCCAGCCCATACATCAGGCAACAACTTGAAATATCTTGCAAGATCTTGAGAAACACGTGTGAAATCTTATAAGATCCTTAAAACTTTCTTGCGAAATCTTGTCAGATCTTATCAGATCTGCAAAAAAAACTTCAAGTCAGATCTTATATTTTTTTAGCAAAAATCATAGGAAATTTTAAGTAAGATCTGTCAAGTTTGCTCAAGTCATTGTCAACTAGGGATTGTTGTTGAGCCACAAATGTCTGGGTAGGTTATTTGGTTGTTCTCAAGTTTAAATTCACTTATCAATAAGATATGTGCTACCGGTTTTGAACTTAGAGTTGATTTTGCGTCCTTAACTCGGGTTGTATTTAACAGTAGAAAGATCACACTGTTTTTCCCCATCGGGAAAGACCACGGGGTGTATTACAAATGCACACGACCCATTTCACGATAGCTCGCAAACCGAATTACCGATTTTCGTAAAATTCCACCTTTTAAAATCAAAATTTTCGGCCCTTTCAACTTTCAAAGTCATCCAACGTCACATCCGTCGAGATATTCAACGATTCTTGTCGAAGACACTGGTGGCAAGGACAACCAACACTACACTGTATAAACCTTTATTGTGAATCCATATTGGCTCAATAATCTGGGTTCATCTGTCTTAGAGCGTAGAGGCCTTTGTTCTCAGCATACCAGGCACCAGGGCCCCCTTCATCTCCATCTGGAGCATCGGCGGCGACCGTCGGGACCTTCAACAAAAGCACCCGATTGGCATCTCAGAGACGGCTGCGTTCCCAAAACTGAAATGGAAGAATCCTCTTCTGCATGCAGCATTCAGTCAGTAGACATAATCAGTGAATGAAATGGACGATGGTGACCCTCTAGGCTGACCTGTAGACATACAGGCGACCTTCGGGACCTTCAACAGTGCCACCACGCGCCACGTGCCCCGACGAGCTGACACCGCCAGCATGGTGATTTTTCTATCAAGGCACCAAACCAGGCGCGGCATGTCTGCACATTATGCAATGGTCCTGCACCATGTTCAGCACTGGTACACTGGACGACCTTCGGGACATTCAATGGAGTGCCACCACGAGGGCCTGACAAGCTGGCACCCCACCATGTTGAACATGGTGCAGGACCATTCTTCTAGTCTTTCTATTGTTAACTGTCTTGATAAACTTTCTTACTATCCCTGTGTGCTCTTTTGAATAATGTAGTCATTAGAGTTGTTCTAGTTGTCAGTTAATTTCGTTTTATTTTTTTTAATCAAACGTTTCCAAACACATAAGCATTTATTGTTATTGGTTACATCTCTTGGTTTAGTTGACTTGGCTTTATCATTTCTTTGATTTATTATTTATTCCGAAAGATTTTGCTTGTAGGCTGTCAATGACGGTGGCTCCCAGTTTCCAAGATTTTTTAACGACGTTAAGGATTCTGTGTTGTAATTAACTAACGCGAGTTCATTTTTAAAGACTGATAACAGCTCCCTCAAAGAGTAGCTTGAATCCGCCGTCTGCAGATCCCCATTAACCCATCTGCAGATCCCCATCATTCCATCTGCAGATCCCCACCATTCGATCTGCAGATCCCCACCATTCCATCTGCAGATCCCCACCAACCCATCTGCAGATCCCACAAACCCATCTGCAGATCCCCATTAACCCATCTGCAGATCCCCACCAACCCATCTGCAGATCCCCATTAACCCATCTGCAGATCCCCATCATTCCATCTGCAGATCCCACCATTCGATCTGCAGATCCCCACCATTCCATCTGCAGATCCCCATTAACCCATCTGCAGATCCCCACCATTCCATCTGCAGATCCCATTAACCCATCTGCAGATCCCCACCAACCCATCTGCAGATCCCTACTAACCCATCTGCAGATCCCCACCATTCCATCTGCAGATCCCCATTAACCCATCTGCAGATCCCCACCATTCCATCTGCAGATCCCCACCATCCCATCTGCAGATCCCCACCATCCCATCTGCAGATCCCCACCATCCCATCTGCAGATCCCCACCATCCCATCTGCAGATCCCCACCATCCCATCTGCAGATCCCCACCATCACATCTGCAGATCCCCACCATCCCATCTGCAGATCCCCACCATCCCATCTGCAGATCCCCACCATCCCATCTGCAGATCCCCACCATCCCATCTGCAGATCCCCACCATCCTATCTTCAGATCCCCACCATCCCGTCTGCAAATCCCCAATTCCCCGACAAGGACAACTGAAGTTACGTTATTTAAGTTGTCCTTGTTCCCCGACCCCATCCCATTCCATTTTTTATGAAAAAACCTACATAGTGACTGAAATAGTTTATAAACGCATATACCCATGACTACTAATATAGTTAGTGAATATGTAATTATGTAAACTAATTTATATTGTCATTAAGTTGACTTTAAAAGCATTACGATCTGATTTAGATATGATGCTCCCTCCTTTTTGACCACCTGGTAATTAAAAGCATTACTTTATTGCTTATAGTTCACATATTTAATGGGTATGCATAAATTTTGTACTTTTTCAAGCAGCAATCCAAATATTATCATTCCTACGATAATTTCCAGAGAAAATGGCTGCTGCAGCTTCCGAATCGTGTGAAACTGAACTCCATGATCAAATTAAAAAACTGCGTAATTGGCTGCGGCAGTCAGAAGATGTTCGTGAACACCCTCCTCCGGGGCATATACAATGTACCCATTTTCGGATTTGGATTGGGATATGACTTCTGTCGATTGGTTGGAAGCAATTTTGGAATTAGAAAGAGAAGGTTACTACACTTATGATTCCTACCAATGGGTTGACGTGTCAAAAATATACCACTTCAATGATAAAAACCGAAAAGTAAAACCAGATCCAGCAAGGCGAGTATGGAAGCCTGACAGTTTCCAATACTTAAAAAAGCAGGTTGATGAACAGAAAGAAATCTCGCCTGTTTTACTATCTCCTTCTGATGAGCATCCGGGACAGTATGATCTAACTGATGGAATCCATAGGATTGCTGCCGTTCACCATCACGGATATACATCCATTTTAGCTCGGGTGACAAACATTCGATCTCCGGATAGAACAAAAATGCCACCGCTGTTGACTGACCACTATCCATTTTGGCTCAATTACTCACACGTGTGCTCAGTGGCGGGTACGATTGGTAGTGAAATTCAGAGTTTTAATAACTCCACATTTCTAGCAAATGAAACAGAAGTAACTGTTAATGTGTGCAGTCTTTCCTGCGCTAATAAGTTTCAAATTGAGTCGGCTCAAGCTGCGGATAATTATAACTCGTGGAAAGCCAAAAACATTAAAGGCTCCTTTGAGACGTGCAAAGGGTCTACCGGTGAATTCAGCTGTGATTCTATTGAAGAAGCGGCTAAGTTTCTGGCAGGCAAAATGTGCAAATAAAGTTTAACTTTAAAACTGCGTAAAAGGTTGTGTAGCAGGTGTAGCTGTGCTTAGTGTTCAATGTTCTATGTTAATGTTGTAGCAGGTATGATTTTACTTATTTGTTCTGTCTGTCTCTAAGCTATGACTCTTTCTTGGAAAATTCCTAAGTTCACTCGATTTCTTAGAAATCTCGTGGTAGCTGTGAGTGTCTGAGCGGTAAGACACTGTCTAATTTCCTAAACTAGTTCGAAAGTATTGTATTGTAAAGTATTGTAATACTTTATTGAAAGTATTAAAAGTAACTCTAAAATGTAGTGTTCTTCGTTTGTTAGTTATTCTTCTGGCGTCACTGAGAAGCTTCTTGATACTCGTATTGGAAGTCCATAAGGCTCTCTCATTTTAACTGTTTAACTGTATCTATACCCATGCTACGCTTTGCAAACTTTTTTACTCCTAACGTAGTAAAAGATAAAAATTAAAGCAACGATCAGCGCTTAGCTATTCACTCAGTCTAAGTATCACAATAATAACGTACATGTACGTGTGATAATTAAAGTTCAATTGCGATTTGCAGGATGCATATTGCAATCCCCGTGCAAAATTTAAAAAAAAACTTTCGAGCAATACACTTTCAAGAAAATATCCCTACCAAAATTGCTACAACAAAACAACAACAACAACAAGAAAATACAGTCACAGTTAGAGCAGGGCGCGTCAGTCGATGGCGCGCCGCAGAGCCTGGGAGCGAACAAAGTCAGCTCCGTTGGCAGTGTCGGGCGCCCCAGCGTCGCACAGCAGGCAGTCCACGTATCGACGGGTTCGGGCCTGACCCCGCCTGAACGGACCCTGCAAGGTAAGCAGCAGGACGTCCTGAACAGGTTGGGGGCAGTAGCCCTCGGCCCGGATCACGTGACCCGCCAGTTGAGGTCGCCGCCGGCGCAAAATGATGGACGGGCGCTGCAGCTTGGCCCGATCGTACAGGACCTCGATCCCGACGCTCTCGTCAGCTGGAAAGCCGCACGGAGCAGCCCTGAGTGCGCCGAGTCCAGCTGCCGCTCAAGCGTAGCCGTCAGCGTCCACGTCTCGGCGTTGTAGAGCAGGACGGTTTCGACCCCCGCCTGCCACAGCCGAGCCCTCTGGCGGTCGGGCAGCGCTTCGGACTGGGGGACGGCTCGGATCGAACGAAAGGCCGCCCAGGCAAGTCCTCTGCGCCGCCGGAGGTCCTCTTCCACGTGGGGCACCAGACCGCCGAGGTAGGTGAACCGCTGGCAGCGTGCGAGCCTGGTCGTCTGCCCGTCTGCGCCGCGGCACGTCAGGTCCGCTGGGAATGTCGGCCGGCACAGTCAGCACCTCGGTCTTCAGCGTGTTGACGATCAGACCGACGCTCGATGCCACCTCGACCAGCCTGTCGATCTGGCGCTGGGCGCCTTCAACGGACGAGGACAGGAGGGCGAGGTCGTCGGCGTAGCCAAGCACGCTTAGGCGCTTTTCGCCGTGGCGGTGACCGATGCGTCTGCGCAGCAGGAAGCCGTCATCAGCCGAGGGGAGAGCGGTCCGAAGCACCCAGTCCAGAAGCAGCACGAAGAGGAACGGCGCTAGCGTGTTCTGTTCTGAAATTGCTACAAAAAGGCAATTCAATATTCATATTCAACACGAAGCTTCTAAAAATTTGAGAAACAATTCGCTTGCAAGAATCGCGAGATTTTCGTGGTGTCCAATTGCAATTCTTGGTAATTGGTTGTCACAAATTATGATGAAACCTTTTTTAAAGCTTATAAGTTATGATCATGCTTTATAATATATATTGAACTCGTTTTCATTACATTATATATTATCATTTATGGTAAATGTCAAAAAATTGCGCCAATATGTTGCATGTACACTACAATGAAGAGTCTAACAAATGCCTCCAAGACTCAACGACAGCTCATATTCCATCCCGCCGCCACTGTTCAAGTGCCTGCCCAGCTGTAGAGGATGGTTAATCTCAGTTATCTGTCGCGGCCACTCAGTCTTGACAATCCTGATGGAGCTGTCCGCAATTACTCGTCGTGGCGGCAGCTCGTCGAACTCCATGGTTCTCTCGCCAGCTTTGAGACAGTTAATCAAGCCGCCAAGTTCTTTGTCCGTCTGTATGTGGCCTATCCGTGTGCCGTTGTCGATGATAAACATCAATTCGCCGATGTACAACTGGACAGTAATGCGACTATACTCTGTAGCTGCGATGGTGACTTTATGAATAGTTAGCCACCACCATTCGATGTTGTCTGGGCACAGAAAGTCAGCAACTGCTACAGCTGGAAGTAATTGAAGACAGCCCAGCAACACCAGCAATGAACACGAGCTGCACAATGCAAGCTGCACGATTTTAGTAGGCTGAAATGTTGTCATTGTTATATATTGGTCCATAAATATATATTTGAATTCTGCCCACAAAATCAGCACCTAAAACCCTATACTTACCATATCAAACGGCAAAGCTTTGAAGTGGCAATGGAAAACTTGCGTCTATGAAGAAAAATTCATTTTAATTTTACGCTCTAGTATAATATTATATGTATGTGCTGATAAGTGAAGTGGTATACACTAGAGCGATGTCAAATTCAAAAATAAAATTTGTTTAAGCGATTGTCTATCTATGGCTTTTGTACATTGCATCGAATGTACTTTTCATCTATGCGTCTAAAAATAGCGAATGAACCTACCTTGACCACTAAAGTTCCACTGAAAGTCTTGTTGTAAAAAGTTATCTCGAAAAAAGGGGATGTCAACTCAAGCACCAGAATGGAGCCCGAAGTTTAGCTCCAGACCAAACCGACTGCAATCGATAACTTCTCGGCCCAGATGACTAGAATCGCCGAGACATCCCATCCGGGTCTCTTCCTTGGGGTCCCAGGGGATAAAGGGGATAAAATGGGGATCTCATGTCAACTTAAGGCTCTAGAATGGAGCCCAAAGCAAGGCTCTAGACCAAACCGACTGGAATCAGCAGATTAGACATTGTTATCGAGAACTCAATGGCAAAGTACAATCGGGCACATCCAGGTTTTGAATCATTGAAACAGCTGCCACCGTCATGGACAGGGCTATCGTTGTTCGAATTCCGTTAGAATTTCATGCGCTGAGTGTTCTTGTCCAACGAACTGGACGAAATTGAGCAGCTGCACTTCAACGGCGATCTGACGCGAGGGCTAACTAACTCCTCTGCTAACACAAGGGCATGGATTTCCGTCAATCCGCTGGTCCAAGGGCATGGAGATCCAAAAAGCTGGGGGTTCCCCCGAATTCACACAGAGAATTTGACAGAGGTTTCGGTGGGTCCGTATCAACTAAATCAAGCCGATGATTACATTCAAAACATTCGTGCCAAAAAGGTTCTCGGTAGCTATACGAAGGTGACTCCTGAAGAGACTTTCAGTCGCTCACATCCGAACATCTGAGCCACCTGAAGTGTTGGAAGTTTCGGCAAGAGTCGTCCCAGTCAGAAAACTGAAACAACCTATTCGGTCGGTGGCATCCGTCTTGGATTTTTCTAGCTGTCGTTTTCTCGCGCCATAATTCGAAATCTTACCACGTGATTCTTAGAGTGTGTGACAGCAGCGGACAATCGCTTTGGTTTTAGAGATCCAGGATTGCAACTTCCTCATGGCTACTATTCGTCTGCAAAAGCTGGAAATACGACTGCAGGCTGCGATTGTCATGTAATGGCAGTGCTCAAACTCCTGGGCTGCTACGCTTAACCACCAAGATAGCTATCGAAGGTCTGGTGCTAGCCTTCGCTTTGTTGATTCCGCTCTTCCACGCAACGCAGGCTTGTTGCCAGAATTTATACCAGAGAAAATGCTTTACCACAGCAGCGAAAGCCTACTGAGCAACAGTCTAGCAGACAGCATGAGGAGTTTCAGTCAGCCAGCAGCAGCTCACGATCCAAGCCTCAGCCTTCAAGACTCTTTGGTCTTCAAAACCATGGTCAGCAGTGCTATACGCAATTGTTGTTGCACAACTGTTTCACTGCATCAGCAGCGAAGTCCAACTCCTTCAGCCGGTCAGAGGTAGAGCCGTGAACACCGCAATGACCAACCTGATGACATCTATGGCGACTGGACCAGCAAGCGTAGATCAACTTGTCAAAGCTATCCGAAGCCGATATCCGCAGCCGTTGTCGCCAAGACAGCAACACTCCATGAACGAGGTGCTACAGTGCATTCTGTCAGAGTTGCAGCTGCAGCGTCATTGCCTAATCGAATTTACACTAACTGTACGTGCGGTAGTTGCCTGATTAGCACGGAGGAGCTGCTCATAGGAGTTCTGGATAATTGTATCCTCAGAATCTCCTTGCAGGAGTTTTCAACCACACTGTTAACTCTATACTGTCTCTACGCTGCTTTTACGTCACCAAAGCACGTCCCATGCACCAACACCAACTATGCAGCTGATAGTGCGCTGGAAGTTCAAGTCTCTAACGGCAGAGTGACCCTGATGCAGAGTGTCCGGAGCTGAACTTCGGGCTCCATTCGAGAGCCTTAAGTTGACATGAGATCCCCATTTTATCCCCTTTATTCCCTGGGACCCCAAGGAAGGGACCCGGATGGGACGTCTCGGCGATTCTAGTCGTCTGGGCCGACAAGTTATCGATTGCAGTCGGTTTGGTCCGGAGCTGAACTTCAGGCTCCATTCTGGTGCTTAAGTTGACATCCCATTTTTCTTGTTCTCTCTTCTTTTAAAGTCGTTTCGAAAGAAACAGAAAGCAAATATAATCAGTTTATGTTAGACTTCAACTTAGTTCGCAACACAGCTTATAAAACAAAAATTTAGAAGCAAAAAAGCAAAGTCTCGAAGGACTAGGATTCCGTGTAAATGCGTAGAAGAAATTCCAATCGCTTGCCATTCAGCGGCGATTCAGTCTGTGGCACCACCGTGTAATCACCTGGCGGCAGGGACACGCGGAACACTACCGAGCGCTGGTTGTCTTCGGGGTGTTGAGCCACCTGGTACACGGGTCGCCTCAGACAGTTAGCCCCTTTATAGATGTCAACAGCTTTGACAGAGAATCGTCGCTTTTCTAGCGGAATGTTGCGCTGCCCCGGCTCTTCCAGACTGATCACAACGGTGGCAACTCCGTCCTGATTGCTTCCATCGCAAAAATTCGTCAGGAACGTGTTGTCCTCGAAGAATTCGTCAATTTTTTGACCTGGATACCACTCTCCGTAGATGTACTTGCCGTTCCACTCGGCTCCCGTCACGCCGTTGTCCAAATTTCTAGCCAAATGCAAAACTGTCAGGAACTCGAAGAACTTCATAAAGTCGGACAGCTCCATCCAGTTCTCACCGTCGTCCTGCTTCACTAATCCAGCTAGCTTCATCTGCTCGGGAGTCCACCTGGGATCATTGTCGTTCCATTTGCCGCGCCATTCAAATTCGCTTAGCGGCCCCCAGGGATTGCAAATCCGGATCAGATCCACCAGTTTGCCATTGTGCGGGATCTGCACTGTGCCTGTGACGATGTATTCGTGACCGGACGTCAATCCAAGGCTCTCGAGGTTTTCGCCCAGAATTTCGGTGTGGGTAGCCGCACCAGCGGACAGTTTTTTTGATAGGCAATACTTAATGTTCTCCAGCACCTTTGCCCCGTCCTCCCGCTTGAATGGGATCAACTCGCACACTCCACCGGTGAGGTCGGCCATGGCCTCCAGCTCGAGCCCGCCAATTAGAGACTCATAGCATCCGTGCAGCTTAGCTAGCGCCTTCTCCAACAGGCAGACCCAGTACTCGCCCTCGTGCGCCGCGGCGTACACAAGCTGGCCGTCCTTGGTCGGCAGCCGATCGTCCACCATGATCTCCACTTCGCGTCCAAATGGTCGGAAGCGGAACCGGAAGGCGCCGCAGTAACCTGCACCGCTCAGTGTCTGGTCAGGAAGGATGACCTGGGACAGTAGGTCCGGTCTCTGCGTGATGGCAGCAACAGCAGCCAAGATCCAGCAGTTCTCCAGTTCGCCTTGATTTATATCAAATCGAGAGAAACCATCTTTGACGAACTCCGGGTCAGCGTCGAGTTCTTTAGGTCGCAGCCACTTGTAATTGAGCTTCTTGTGAGCATAAGTTAGAGAAGTGTCGTCGGCAGGAAATTCCGGATCTTCAAACAGCCTTTTGCTAGCTCGAAGCTCCCGGATTATCTCATTGTTCTTTTCAACGTTCAGAGTTATAAAATTAGTGGTCGACACTCGAAATTGAGAGCAGCTTGCAGTAGAAGGTCTCCAAAACGCCTCTTGCTGCATGACGTTTGCGAGCAAACTACTAATAAAATCTGTACAAAGATTAGAAAAAGAGAAGATTATCTCTATTCTCTTTTGAATCAGGGCTGGGTCTTCTTGAACCCGAGTTCCAACTTATTTGCACATTAAATGGGCAAAAAATATATTTTTCACTGGGCAACCGTATAGTCTATGGAAAAAGTCAATCAATGCTATGCAGTAGAACACACGTCTGAACCATTTTAAAAATAGCAAAAAACACAAAATATGAACATAAAATAAACGCAGAGCAAATCAAGTTTAGATGGTGTGAATTGATCACATCCCAGATTAATGCGAGTATAGATTTATTGATATTGAAGAATACACCAGGTACAATAGTACGACCTACATTGTATAATTGGCTACATTGTATAATTTACCAGCTACGAGTATATCTGTTACTGGATAAATTAGCTCTAATGTTAAAGGGCAACTTTATATTTTAACTTTTGCAATAACCTTTGCAATGCACAGACTGTGGAGACTGTGACAAAAAACGCAGTTTCGAAAAACCTGCCTAACAAACGAAACCGATTTTGATTCTACGAAGTTAGATTGAACGATTTAAACAAAAGGCGTGCATATAGTCGTGTATAAACAATATGTATTAGGACGCAAAGGGAAGGCCCCTAGCGCGCACGCGCTCGCAGAACAGCTAGGTGGGAGGGGCAGGCAGCAGCAGCCTGAGGGATCAGCTCAAGCGCCTGCAGGTCAGCGATGAGGCAGTCCTAAAGGCAGTGGCCCAGCAGCATCTGACGGCGACGGCGCAGGGTATCTCTCAGGGACTTCTAGCGCGGGCCATCAGAGCGTTGGTCGGCAGGCGCTTCGGGTCCAGGGCTGGCTTTCGCAACTCGGTCAACGGCACAGCCTCCATGCCGTACAGGAGGATCGGCTCGACGGCCGCGCGGAACAGGCGCACCTTCAGGTCGTCTCCGGCAGCTGAATTGAAGACGTTCCTGAGGAGGTGCGCGGCGCGCCATAGCCTGATTTCTTCTGTAGGAGACAATCGCATTGGGATTCATTACCAGGGCGCCGAGATACCGCGGAAGTCCTCGCACACCTCGATGCGGTCTCCATTGGGCAGCTTAAGGGTTGGGACGGTATTCATGCCCACGTGCAGCGCCTCCGTCTTGTGAGCAATTACCAGCAGCCCAACACGGGCGCCCTCGTCGCAGAGCCTTGTGAGAGCTCGCTGGGCAGCAGCTGGAACGCGGCAGAGCAGTGCGATACGCGAGAGAGGGAAGCGAAACAGCAGGGTGTCTGGAGCTTCGGCGCGTGGACCCAGCAAGTAGCTGTCATCCTCGCGGAGGGCCCGACGAAGCACGTAGTGCATAACCACGGGGAAGAGCAGAGTAGCCAGCGTGTCGCCCTGAAGGACGCCTGCATGGGCTGGTGCCGAATTCTTCTGTGAGGCCATCGCTCGACATGACAAAAGCCCTGGAGTCGTGGTAGAGGTCCATCACCACGCTCACCTCGCTCACCACCGCAGCATGTACGCCATAATGAGATAGAAGCCACGCCTGGACACCGAGTCAAAGGCCTTGCGATCTAAGCGCCATCTGAGCGCCTGGGACACCCTCCTTTGCCGGAAAAGACAGGCGGTTTCACTTCATCTGCGTCTATGCTCCAACGGCTCCCCGGACCAGCGAAGATCCATCCGTGACAGAAGCCCTTTAGGACACTCTGGGCTGCATGCTTGATTCCATCCCTGCTCGTGACGATCTATCATTGTTGCTGGTGACTTCAACTCGCCATCCAGTTTTATCCAGGCCAGAGATCTGATGGCTGTCAATGGCACCATGCGACAGCGCTTCAGCAAGCTTCCAACTTTATTTGGCCCCAACGGGCGAACCACTCGGCTGGACTGGATTTTCTGCCCCGAGGTCCAGGGTGAGCAGAGTCCTCAACATCCGCCCCGACTGCGTTCAATCTGATCACCGCCTGATGGCATGCGACTTCGATCTGCACTGGCAGAGACTCCCGTCTGCGCCACCTCACCCGCTCTGGGCCGACCTGAGACACCCGGACACGCGGCAGGCCTTCCTACTGCTTGCCACTACTCCTGCTCTAGCGCAGTCCTTCGAGTCTTTCCATCACGCCGTCGAGGATGCTGCAGCGCTTCTCCCACGGAGGCAGGCAAACCCTCCAAAGGCCCTGTGGGACCGCAATCGCATCATCTCCCAGGCAAGGCGGCATGTGCAGAGCACTGCTGCACTCCACGGCCGTGACAGCAACCAGGCCAGTGCTGCCAGGGACGAGCTGCAGTGCATCTACGCCCAGCGGACTGAAGCCTGCCTGCATCAAAGAAGCTGTGAGCGAAATCCAACTCGCCACTGACAACTGCCGCCATAGTGCTGCCTGGAGAGCCATCAACCAGCTGACTGGCAGGAAGCCCAGGCCTAACACCATTGTTGGCGCTGATTCCACCGAGCACCGCAAGGCCCTGCTGGCCACCCACTACCGCGAGGTGCTCAACGCGCCCGCTCCAACTGCGCCTCTTCTGCCGATCCCAGCTACTTCGCTCCAGCTCAGCCAGGCCCTTCAACACCGGCCCCCATCACCGTAGGCGTAGTTGACCGAGCACTGAGGACCATGCGAGCTGATGCTGCCGCTGGGGTGGACGCCGTCCCTCCCAGGGTCCTGAAGCTGCCCGAGCTCACCCCAATCTTCACCAACCTGATGAACAAGCACTGCAGCCTTGGAGGCAACGAGGCCGCCTCCTGCCCAGCCTCAACCAGCTGCTGCTGAGCTTCCAAAGCGGCTTCTGCCCGGACAGGTGGACAGATGAGCAATTCACAGTATTCCTTCATCCATGACCGTAGCTACGAGTATGTACATTTTTATTTTTAGCTTTTGTTTAACACGCGAACTTCCATATAGTCTTTGATGTAAAGCCAGAATGCCAATGGGAAGCGAAACTTGTTAGTCTTAATTAACGAACCCAAAACTTGTGTTTGAAATCAAGATCTTTCATCCCTCGACTTTGTCGTTTTTCGTTAAAAAGACCAATAATGGTAAGCGCTTTTGCTTCAGTGACAAAACTGTATTGATGCCTGTATGTCTTCATTCATTGACGCAATCAGTTTCAGTTTCAGGCTCAGCACAAGTTGCTGAAGAGATCAACAATATTTGCTGTCATCGTCATTCATCTATGCTTGATAATTACGCCATCAAACAAAGCCTTAGGCAGACGAAGAGATCAAGAAGAGTTGACCTACTGCAAAGGCAAAATGCGCTGGTGGGTCATAGTCAGACAGAGGGTGACACTGTTCGCTAGCAACTTCGGCGGCGCCAAAGCTTACATGTATTTTAACAGGATTTTGCCTCCCAGTGGCTTACTGCAATGGCACAGTTATGAAATGAGACGCCATGTTGCTCCAAATATGGGCGCAGATGTGGTGTTCCTGGATAAAAATCACTACATAGTGCCAGCTTATAGCTACTATCGACTGCGTCGAATGGCCAGGCTTCGTAAAGGCTCATTCAACGAGATCAATGGTCACCTGCTGCTTGGTAGTCACGTTCACATGTACCATTACATGAGGTACGAATACACTACCGTAGACGGTGGCAGCTGTGGCGACACATTCACTTAGTTCTCTGGAGATTGAAGAGCTCAGACCAGCTCGAACTGTCTAAATTTCTTCTGGGAGTCTTTCTTGAGTGCGCTTTGAGTTATTCGCAAAAAATACATTTAGTATATGAAAATTCAAAACTTTCAATTTTATTAACTCATTTTTGAGTTTCGATTGTTAATTTTCATTTGATATAAAACGGATCAGTTTGGAGACACTTCGATTTTGTAGCTACTAGTTGTGTCAGACTTTTGCTGATATTTGTAGAGATTCATTAAGTGTTACATTTAGTACTTATAATCTTATTATAGAAATAAGACCCCGTTTATGTCTTAGTCGAACGTTTTTTTAAGATTCTCTGTAAATTCAAAGCAGAAATTCCAGCCTCTAATTGCAGTTGCCATCTCAATGCGGCGAACGCAAGGACTACTCTAAGTAACATAGGACTCGAAATCTATAGTAAATGTTTTGAAGGCAACTTCGCCAAAAAATACACTGCAGAGATAGGAGGTTTTAATTTTTTCAGCACAAACATTTTTATTGCTTTTGAAAGGAGGCAGATCCAGTGTTCATCTTTTGATATGTTGTGCCTTTCTTATTGCTCTATCGATATTCATAAAGCTTTTCGTTCAGAAATAGTTTTAAAGGCAGGTTTCACCGAAAAAATACACTACGGAGATAAGAAATTTCACGATTTTCAACACTAAACCAGAGATTGGGTCTCTTAACAGTGTCAGAGAAAGTTCTAATCACACTATTTTGTGCCCCACATGCTGCTCTAACTACGGATTAATCGATTTTTCTTGTTTAATAGGTCTTGTCATTATTTTAAACGTTTTTTTCAAGTGAATTAGATTTATAATTACTTGCTTAACATGTTGCAGATTGTACTTTTTGTTCGAGAAAATCATTTTTTTTCTCACAAAGGAGTCGGTATTCTTAATGCTACAGATTCTTACATGTACTGCTTTATTAAATTTGTGCAGGATCGAGGTCTGCGGTACCCTGACACAAAGCCTTCGGCGAATTCATTCAACAAAAGCACTGAATAAATTTTTGCCCATTCCGCTGACTGCTGAGTACACGATCACACGGTGTGTTCAACGGCCCTGACCTTCTAATCGTCAGGAATGTACACTATACTCTCTGTGGAGACTGGCCCTCATTGTTGTAAAAAGCACGACAACCCCCAGGCGGATGTTGCCCTCCCCAGCATGAACACTTTAAATAAATTATCTTCAGACACTCGTTAGATAAACAATGAAAAAGTAGCATATTTTTCGAGATTTTAAAATTAGAAACTTGCAAACTAGAATAAAGTACGGGTCTTTCTAAAAAATGCTGTGATGGTCAGAAGTTGTTGCAAGAAACTGAAATAATGTTATAGCAGTGAGAGCATTCAACTCAAACTATTTGTTTATGGCATTTCCCTACAAGCAAGATGAAGCAATCGGTTGAAGTTATTTGCTTATAGTTAGATCAAATCGGAAGTTCAAATATTAGGAGACTATTGTCGTCATAATTAATCTTGGTAGCTTTTAGAAACATGGCACTGCGATCAAGCAGTTTGCTGCGAGTATTGCTGCTGCTCAGTCAAACATTCAGTTTTGCTTGGCCCACTGACACCTCAGTCAGGCATTGCAGAACGAATTCGCACTGGTTGAGATTTAACCTCATCAGCCTGGAGCTTTGGCCCGATCCGGCATCAATCTCGGCGCCAAAGGCGAGCCTGACCTATACAACAGTATTCAAATGGAGCAGCCTTGACGACAAGACCTACCTGAAATTGGAACACCTCCCACTGCCAGATCCAGCCGAGATCAACGGAGTGTACTATTTTAAGCTGAACCAACGACAATACAGATCGGTCAGAAGAAGTCTCGCCAACTTGACTGTCAGTTACAATTCGATGTCTGGGCAGGTGAATCGTTACCTGGAGTTCCCGATCGAAATCGGCAGTCAAAGATTTCAAAATTACTGGATTTCAATTATGTACTTTTCGGCATTTGGCGGTGTATGTCCTCTCTGTTAATTTTTTTGGGTTAATGCGCTCCATCTCGAGTGCTACTTAAAGTATATGACTTCTTTGCTGCAATCTGTAAACATACAATCGTATAGTCAGATATATTAGATATTTATATATATATATATATATACTCGTATAATGTAACATAATATATATTATGTTACAAGTCATTTCACCCCTCCGGGTGGCACCAAAATAAATTCACAAAACGTTCATTAAATAAGCTGCCAAGTTCTGAAGAATTTCTAAATAACTTTAGTAGATTAGCAATGCCCTCATAAAGTTTAGCCATTGTCTTATTTGTCTGAATGCTTGAAATATTGTAGCGGGTCGCCATCATAAAGCCGAAATATCATAACTCCGAAAACCAAAATAGCGGTTTGCGTTGCTAACGCTGCCGGAGTTATGATTTTTCGGGTTTATGATATTTCAGGTTTATGGTATTTCGGGTTTATGATGGGCGTTGCTACATGTATATCGGTATTCGAAGTTGTGATTTTTCGGGTTTGTGATGCTCCCCATTGTGCTAGTTAAAAATCCATTTTGTTACACAGTCAATAAGCAATATTAAGTGAATATTATTGATAACTTTAAACATTTAACTATACCTTTACCAGTTTTGTGATGCCGTATGCAGTTAAGCGCTGCGTTACCCTTAGGTTAGCAATAAAGGTTTAGTACAATAGCAGAATCTTCAACAGATAAACAAGACAACAGCACTATAACAAAAGTTCACCAACACTTTAGTTCCCCAGCACTTTAGTTCCCCAGCACTTTAGTTCCCCAGCACTTTAGTTCACCAGCACTTTAGTTCCACAGCAGTTTAGTTCCCCAGCACTTTAGTTCCCCAGCACTTTAGTTCACCAGCAATTTAGTTCACCAGCACTTTAGTTCACCAGCACTTTAGTTCCCCAGCACTTTAGTTCCCCAGCACTTTAGTTCACCAGCACTTTAGTTCCACAGCAGTTTAGTTCCCCAGCACTTTAGTTCACCAACACTTTAGTTCACCAGCACTTAGTTCACCAGCACTTTAGTTCACCAGCACTTTACTTCATCCGCACTTTAGTTCACCAGCACTTTAGTTCACCAGCACTTTAGTTCACCAAGCACTTTAGTTCACCAGCGCTTTAGTTCTCCAGCACCGATAAACTGAACTGGCTTTGTTGAAATTAAGTTCGACATTTCCCTACTTTACTGGAAAACCCATACTTAACGTGTCAAAAGCAAGTAGTGCAAGGAGTGCAAGTAGTGCAAGTCCCAATGCAAATCCAGAGTGAAAAAAAAACACTTTTGCCAGCATTTCCACCGGTAGATATTCAACATTTATCCGCGCTTTTTGAGATATTGAGCAACACATGAGGATCTGACATGGAGTAGTTCGTATCCAGATTTTAGGAAAATCAATGTCTTTGAACCATGAGCTCTATAGCATTGGGACACTCAGATAAAAAGTATCTGGACTTTTTACCATTACGCCATATACTCGTAATGGAGCATTGGGGTGGCAAAGTGCCAAAATTACAAAGAAAAAGTCGAAAGCTACCGTCAATAAAATAGTTTTCATTGAAACAGTTAGTTATTTACCTGTTAGCGCAGTTATTTCAAGCAGATTGGACACAAGCCACCTTTTCTTGTATGGTATGTGTAGGACATATTCTTAATGCTTACAGTGTGATAACCAAGAAATATCTTCACTTTCATTCTGACCACTTGACCGGACCAATCAATCAGCGAGATTCGCGCGTAACTGTCCGCCAGAACAAAGAAAATATTTTTCTTGCCGTTCATAAATGTCCGACCATTGAAAGAGCGCTTTTGTTCCAGACGCATTCGCTGCTTGGTGTAGCGCACCAACGTCAGTGTGGAGTGACTGTCGTCGTTCTGATTTGAAACTTCATAAAACTCCACGTAAGCTGCATCCGTATAGGAAATTTTGGATTTAACGTAGAGAACATGCGCAACGAGCATCCAGTATTCGGTACCATCCTCACAGATCTCGTGCCCCAGAACATAACTAGCCGGCAGCAAGATGGACTGAGATACAATGATTGCCACCAGTATACGGAGTATTGTGATCATGGGCGACGACATCTGGGTGGATTGGTAAAACAATGGGTGGCTTATTGCCTATGCGCGTGAAGCTTTGAGGTAATGTCAGGCTATTTTAGTACATCGGCATGCGTTTATTGTCGAGTTTCAGGCTTATGGTAGACTATGGCATGTTGTTGAATCAGTAATACTTGTTAGACTTTGTTCTGAATTTCTATTATTCTGCAACAGACAGAAGAGAAAACTTACCATCGCAAACAGCGGCACTGACCCTGGGTGTGTCTAAAAAGCCTAAGCATTGCTGATTCCTTAGCGTTGGTTTCTTTTAGAAGTTTACCCATAGAACATGTAACTTCAGCGCGTTTTTCCAATCTACTCTAATCCATGGATGAATGAATAGAATGGATTGCTATTCTGGCTCTGGCTATTTTCGTTTTTGACTCTTTTGCATCCGGTTCCCCACCATTTCGGTTTTCCGCCGAAAATTGTCTATGGCAATCATCAACCAATGAAAAGGCACGGTGGGGAACCGGATGCAAAAGAGTCAAAAACGAAAATAGCCAGAGCCAGAATAGCAATCCATTCTATTCATTCATCCATGCTCTAATCTGCTACATGGCAGGTGATTCCTTTAAATTTCAATCAAAAGTCTAATTTAAATTATAATTGAAAATGAAACTATAATTTAACAAAAGGCGAAAACTTTATTTTGTAAATGAAGGAACAACTGAGGGAACGTAAAAGCTAGTTGAAATTCAATCCTTGCTAACAATCCCAAGGATCACGTGAACACTCGAAGCAAAAACTCCACCCTGTTGCCTTCAATCAGGGTCTCAATGCGAGGAATGACAACATAATCGCCAGGTCGCAGACTTGCTCTTGAAACAAATTGTCTTTCCAACTCCGTTCCCGTGAATCGCATCAAAGGTTCGCCTTCGGGCAACTTTCCCGGATAAATTTCAATGATTTTCTTGGCGAATTCCGAGCCATCAGGGTACAGATGGCGTCGTTCGCCCTCTTCCAAACTGATAATGACGTACGCCGACCCATCCGGATTTGCTGACGCACCGGAAACGGTAAAGCTGAAGCGGTCGTCATGATAGAACTCATCCGGACCCTGGTTCATCGTCCACGCTCCGTAGACCTTCTTGCCAGTCCACTCTGACCCGGTCACGCCGCAGTCTAAATTTCTGGCCAAATGAAGAATTTGAACGGACTCAAACATTTGCACGAAATCAGACAACTCAATTGTAGTTTCACCTTCTGTAGCATTGGCTTGCAACTGGTACCAGTCGGATGACAAGCGGGTATATTCTTGATCTAGCAAAGCTCTTCTATAATCCAAAATCTTCACAACATCGATTGAACTGCCGTCCCGTGGAACCTGAGCAGTGCCGCTAATAATATAATGGCCTCCTGGCGGCAGGTTGGGCAATTTTTTCATGCATTTTTCAGCGTCATCGCTGCTTTCATTGCGTGCACAGAACGCTTCAACGATCAGTTCCCGTTTTAAAGCTGACTGCAATATTTTCAGTAAATCGTCCACCTTGATTTCTCTTACATAGATTTCTTCGCAAACTCCACCAGTGAGTAGTGGCAATAGCTCTAACGATGCGCAAGTTGGTACATCTTCGTATGAGCCGAACAGCTTGGCAAAAGCCTTCTCGAGTAGGCACAGCCAGAACTGGCCACGGTGAGTTCCGGAAAACGCTAGTTCCCCGTTTATAGTAGGGAGCCGATCGTCAATAGTGAGCTCAAATTCTTGGCCAAATTGGCGAAAGATGAAGCGAACAGAGCCGTCATAGTTCTTGCCGTGCAGTGTCTGACCCGGTGGAATAACGCTGTGTAAGAGGTCCTGCCGATTTCCGATTTGGGCTAGACATAGTAATAAGCAATAGTTGGCACTTTGACCTCTGACGTTCGCGTTGAATCCCGACCCGACGTTAACGTCTCCGACCTCGAACAGTAGTGCTGTGCCATTTCCGGTCATTTCGTGCGGCCTTAGCCAGACTAAAGGTTTAGAATGGTATCTTCCTGATGTCGAATGGGCCTGATGCTCATCATCCTGTCCGGCATGTACAGAACTGTAATCGGCTGGAAATTCCGGATCTTTAAGCGGCTTTTCTCCGGGTTTCAGCTTTTTAACCGCTTTGAAAAGTCTCTTCATTTTTTCAGTAGAGTTGGTTTAGTCAAACATACTGTCGTATCTACCTCGATAAGACTAAGAGATAAGAATGAATAGACAACAAGCTTTTATCAAAATTTAGTCTATGGAAATGAGTATCACATTTAACTGGCGCTCGCTAAGGTCCCGGGTTCGATTCTGCAGTTTGCGAACGAAAACGTACCATTATACCAGTCAATCTTCAAACACAAGGTGTGTACCTGCCTGGCAATGAGATGAGCAATGAGCTAAAGTACTAAAACAAAATGCTAAGTTTGTCAGTAGCTACAATATTAAGATTCATTTTTCAGTTTACCGAGCATAATTATCAAACAGCCGCTTCAAGTCAGTATAATTGACGCTACAAGCTAGATGTAAAATTGTCCTTGGTTGCTGCGAATGATTCTCCAGCAAACTTCACCGTTTCATCCTAGTGGTAACAGAAACGTCGGTATGTTTAAAAAACGCTTGGCAACATGCCATCAGCTTACAACTCAGAAGTCACAGCTCGGGTTCTACAACTGAGGAGTCGAGACAATCATGTTTCAAAGGCCGTCAATCGAGTGATGCTGACGCTCCAAAGCGATGAAGAGCGGACAGTGCAAGATGCTGTTGAACCGATGTTAAGGTCGGGCAACGTGAACTACCGCGGCTGAAGGCAGTGAACGGAAGGTACCAGCTGCTCTGCTCTTCACGACTGGATGAAACTGTTCATCGGCCGCCCAGCCACTCTGAATGACCTCCAAAGCAGCCCTGCAGAACGCAGTGGCCTTGTCGTTCGTTAACTTTGTCCTACCTCGTTTACCTTGTCCTACATTCTCAACTCTTACCTGTTGTTCGACCTAACTTGTTCTTAGTTTAAACATGCAGGGATCTTAGAGCCGTCAGCATGGTACCCTCAGGGCATGGCTGCTTTTCTCGCTACCGCTTCCTTCAGGGCAGGGTAGAGCGATGCTTCTTTTGTCGCTCAGGCAGTGAAAACGCTGAGCACTTTATCTGCCACTGCCCCCGGTCTTCACCAGGGCCAGGCTCACTCAACTCGGGCCAAACCTGGTTTTCCCTGACGTTTGCGGGTTCGAGAGCATACCGCTGCTCGCCCGGTACCTCAGGGACACGGGACGAGCTGAGTTCTTCTCCACCGCCGGTGAGGAGGACCGCGCGGCAGGTGAAATCGACGGGTCCCCCTGAGAGACATCACTTTGATGGAAAACATTGGTCGCCAGTGGCCAGCGAAATGGGCGGCGCGCCTCCTCCGCCTAGCGTTGCCCCCTGCAGCTGAGTCAACTCTATTGACGAGTAGATCGACCCATTGACAATAGAATAGAATTGTACACAATCACCCGGGAGAACAGCTAAACTGACAATTTATCCCAGAATAGCGTCAAAAGAGAAAACGCAGAATGCGGTCTGTTTTCCGAAATTTGCGCATCATACAGCGCATACAGCGTCCCCGTTTTATCTGTTGCTTTAGCTATTAAAAGCATCGCAGTTTGTAATGCAACAACTGTGTAAAAATACCTACCTTGTACCTAGTTGCATTGGTATAAAATGAATAATGAAAAGTTAATGAATAATAATAGCCTAATCGATTCGTTTTGGCCGAAAAATAAGCTTCTTTAAGCTTCGTTGCTTCTCTCTGACCGCTCGCCCTGTGACTGTATTGTTTTGCTAACTTTCTAACGACGGCAAACCCAAAACAGAAATTATATGCGCAAATCTAAAAAGCAGGCATTCCGTCACGCTAGACGCCTCGGGTAGCTGCAACACCCACTGAGTTTGTTTATTTCTTCTCAGCAAATTTTGTGGTTTTTGCGAGTCAAAAACGAACAAAAAAGTTTTAAAGACATTTAATTTAAGCTACTCGACAAGCACTTTGATTTGCAATACTCGCCAAGTTGGAGGTTCCTTGCGATCTTTTCAGCAGCCAAGTTTACAGAAAGTTTAAACCGCATGCATAAGGAGAGTAATCTTTGCTGCAAGTGAAAGCGACGTGGACTTTTAGCCATTTGTGCTGTTGCGTGCAAGGTGAAGGTGTTAAATTACAACCTTAAACAGGTATGCGTTGTACGAGACTGCAAAAATTTCGAGTGTATTTTGTATTCAGGATTCAAATTGTCGTGGGAGCGAATGCAGGTTTAAATTTGCAATGATTTTGCAAGAACAGAAAGGATGAGAGCGCAAAGTTATTTCCAAACTGGTTCGGTCTTAGCTTAGAGCTACATGTAGGTCGCAACTCTGTCTAACAAAAATGAAATATTCTGTCTGAAATACCAGTACTATCTAACAGGTGTCTACCATTCTGCCTAGCCGGTGTGTGAGGGATTATCTTGTCTAACAGATGTGTGACACTATCCTGTCTAACAGATGTGTGACACTATCCTGTCTAACAGGTGTGTGACACTATCCTGTCTAACAGATGTGTGACACTGTCCTGTCTAACAGGTGTGTGACACTGTCCTGTCTAACAGGTGTGTGACACTGTCCTGTCTAACAGGTGTGTGACACTATCCTGTCTAACAGGTGTGTGACACTATCCTGTCTAACAGGTGTGTGACACTATCCTGTCTAACAGGTGTGTGACACTATCCTGTCTAACAGGTGTGTGACACTATCCTGTCTAACAGGTGTGTGACACTATCCTGTCTAACAGGTGTGTGACACTGTCCTGTCTAACAGGTGTGTGACACTATCCTGTCTAACAGGTGTGTGACACTATCCTGTCTAACAGGTGTGTGACACTATCCTGTCTAACAGGTGTGTGACACTATCCTGTCTAACAGGTGTGTGACACTATCCTGTCTAACAGGTGTGTGACACTATCCTGTCTAACAGGTGTGTGACACTATCCTGTCTAACAGGTGTGTGACACTATCCTGTCTAACAGGTGTGTGACACTATCCTGTCTAACAGGTGTGTGACACTGTCCTGTCTAACAGGTGTGTGACACTATCCTGTCTAACAGGTGTGTGACACTATCCTGTCTAACAGGTGTGTGACACTATCCTGTCTAACAGGTGTGTGACACTATCCTGTCTAACAGGTGTGTGACACTATCCTGTCTAACAGGTGTGTGACACTATCCTGTCTAACAGGTGTGTGACACTATCCTGTCTAACAGGTGTGTGACACTATCCTGTCTAACAGGTGTGTGACACTATCCTGTCTAACAGGTGTGTGACACTATCCTGTCTAACAGGTGTGTGACACTATCCTGTCTAACAGGTGTGTGACACTATCCTGTCTAACAGGTGTGTGACACTATCCTGTCTAACAGGTGTGTGACACTATCCTGTCTAACAGGTGTGTGACACTATCCTGTCTAACAGGTGTGTGACACTATCCTGTCTAACAGGTGTGTGACACTATCCTGTCTAACAGGTGTGTGACACTATCCTGTCTAACAGGTGTGTGACACTGTCCTGTCTAACAGTGTGTGACACTATCCTGTCTAACAGGTGTGTGACACTATCCTGTCTAACAAGTGTGTGACACTATCCTGTCTAACAGGTGTGTGACACTGTCCTGTCTAACAAGTGTGTGACACTGTCCTGTCTAACAAGTGTGTGACACTATCCTGTGAAACAGTCGTGTGTGTGTTGCACTCTATCATGTGTATCACTTATGCACTGTAAAAAAGGTGCGAAAGTTAGACACAGTACAAAACACTTAGAAACTGTGAAAATATTCAGAATAAAATTATACGTTAAGTCACTAATTTTTTTGAACTCATTCAGAATTCCCAAACACAGCCGAGATCTCGGTTCTGAAAAGAGCTGCTCGAATAATGAATGACTCATGCCGGTAAACGCAAGCTTATATGCATACATGTCTACACATGTAAACATGCAGTCAGAATTGCCGAAAATTCGGGTTTATAAAGACGCGAATTAATGCCAAGCCATGGAAACTTGATCCGTTTCATTCGCAATATTATATATGTGCAGCATTGGCGGAGTGCTGTGACAGGCTCTGCATGCATGCGGTGTAACTCCGCGGGTGCCAAAAGAAAGTGGTTTTCTCTGACAGTGTTCCCCCGCATGCCTGCTGTTGCTACCAGCTTCTGGAGTCATACAATCCAATTATATTATTAGCTTTTTCACCTGTGGTCGAATCGGAGAAGCTCTTGACTAAGCAATTAGGTTAAAAAAGCAAGCCGGTCGCCCAGGAGTCGAACAGGCTCAGGCCAACACTATAAAGAATGAAATGTTGCCATTTTAGCCCTAGAAATTGCGTAGAATCCTAATTAATAAAAAACGCCTACGGCCGCTCTCTTTCTGCCACGAGCAACTTCTCGAAAGTTAGGAAAACTCTGCAGACAAAAAAGCCCAGCGCCTGGACAAAGTTATGGACACCACGCCGATCTATGCGGCGTCCGATGTGGAACGACTGAAACTGCAGGACGCATATGGCTACGCCACCTACAGGGGTAGGCGGAGTCACGGCAGAGTTCAAGCCACCGCTATCAACTTCCTGCCACCGTCGATGGAGAATCAGGAGTCATTGAAACAGTTCCTAATGTCGCCTCAGTCGGCGGCTTGTCGGCGAAGGCTGTCACGAGACCAGTTCGGACGTAGTTCGGTTCGAGTGTCGTCTAGGAGGCACGGCTCAGGTATTGAAGCCTTTGTAGCTTCTCTTGCGGAAGCTGAGGCACCCAAGGATGAGTCATCACTGGCGACAGAGACCGGCGATCAAGAGGTGGCGATAAATCATCAGCAGCCGCATCAAGTGCTGGTTGAAGCTCAGATGAATGGTGCGCTGCGCTTCTTTTTATTCATTGGTTAAGTTTTTGAGTGACAAGACACGTGAGTGAGTGAATGGCACCCTCGACCTGAAGTAACCCCCCCGCTCATAAATCAGAATCTGAAGCGTGACCTCAGCAAGGAGTTAGAGTCATTATCGACCCTGAAGTGATCTCATTTGAAGCTGTAGGGATCCCTTAAGGCTCTAGCGACTTAAAAATAAAGTACAGTAACCCCTGAGCTGAATTGGTTTTTTTCTGCTGAATATTCCATTGCCAGGACCAACCACTGCTCACCAAGAGCTGCCAGATCTTACAGAGGAAGCCGACACAGAGGATGACATTCTACCAGCCGTCATTGCAGCCGGGATGTCTAATAAAAATTCGGCAGAAGTTCTCACAACAAAACCACCGTCTCCGTCACCACCACTGCCTCGGCAACTGCCACAGCCGGAGCAGCAGCAGCAGCAGCAGCAGCAGCAGCAGCATCTCTCCACCACCAAAGCCACTACCGAAGCCAGTCGTTGCCGCGGGCAGTCGAGGCGCCGTGATGTCTCCAACGACTCGACACTCGTATCACGAGGCGATGGAAGCAATCGCGTTTATCGACGATCTTGGCTGCTCGTCTTCCAGTGGTTCGGCGAGGTCATCGACGTCAACTCTGCGCAGAGCGGACGGCAGCCCCCAGCTGCCTCTTCCGCCGCCGCCGAAAAATTTTGAAGATGATTATCAGGTGAGCACTGTCTGAAAATGATGAGATTCTATCCTGAGAAATACTGCCGTTTTGTATTATTTTACAATATAATATTTGATTACATAATCGAAATAACACACTGAAGCGATCAAGAAAAACTGTCTGCCTTAAAATCAAAAAGTTATTATCTTTTTGAAATACATGCATATCAGATAATGTGATAGCCAGGTTTGCTCAGTGTGGTCACACTCAGTGAGTGAAGGTTTTCATTAGCAGCGCCCATCTAACAGTCATTTCTAATCATTTCACAGTCGAAACTATCGAACCAGAAGAGCGAAACGCTGCCTGTGTTTCCAATGTCCACTGAACAAACCGAGGTGCACCCACCGCGTCAGTTGTCGTTCGTTAAACTGCCTTCGCAAGATCAGCAGCAGCAGCAGCAGCAGCAGCAGCAGCAGACGCAGTCTTCAAAGTCTCCCATCACCTATCTTCCAAAGCCAATCTATCGATCGGAGAAGTTTCTCGACTTGTCGGCGCCGCATCCGTTGTCGACTCAGCCGTATCAGCTGCCGCCTCCGAAGCCGCTCCCATCATCTGGGAGTCCGTGCGTCAGTCGCAAAGCCAAATCTGTGCTGGTGCAGAGAGCCGCAGCAACAACAGCGGCAACAGCAACGGCCCCTGATTCAGCTGCTCTCAGCAGCTCGGCAGCTTCTGGATTGTCTGGATTTCCGGCCTCAGCAAAATCAATCGATTATCGATCCGAAGGAGAGGATGACGACACGAGAAACGGATGTAGACAGGTTTGAAAACGGTGCTATACATGGTCACTACAAGTGTATGTCACAATACACTGTACACAGCTATCCTGTACACTGTTCAGTTTTATGATGTCAACATTGCAGTCGGGAGCTCTCATCTCTGTCGGAATTGACACCTGTGGCGGAGTTGGCGGCGAAGGCGAGCGTCCAGCAACATTTTCGGCCTCCTCGCTGACCACCTACGCTTATAAGAAGGCTCTAACGCCTTACCTATTCGAGCCGTTGCTACCCGAGGGTAATCGAATATTGGGAATAGTCGTGGCCATAGACATTGGCTCCACGTGCAGCGGTTACGCTTACAGTCTGCACCCGGATCCGGAGAGCGTGCGCACGATGCACTTGATTGAGAAAGGCTACACAGGAGTCAAGTCGCACAAGATTCCTTCCGCTCTGCTGCTAGATTCTAGGCATAATTTTCATTCGTTCGGCTATCGAGCCAGAGAGTTTTATTATCAGTTGGCTCGACGGGAGACGCGTGACTGGCTGTTCTTCGAGGGATTCAAGCCCAGGGTGGGCCCGAATTCGGTGAGTAAAACATGGCATTGATGCATTTAGAAGACGTGATCTTGACGTAAGAGCGTCTTGACGCAAAAACCAACCAAGCCTTAAAAAAATCGAAATCGCACAGAAACTCAGTCACTCGTGCATGGTCACGGCTGCTAACGGGGTCAGCATCCCCCTGCTGGAGGTCATGCGGCACTGCTTCGCATTCTTTCGCGAGCGCGCCCTATCGGAACTGCGCGTCCTGCTACCGGCGGGATTTCAACTGCGATCGCGCGACATTCACTGGGTGCTGCCGGTGCCGTCGCACTGGCCGGTTGGCGGGCTGGACTTGGTGAGGCGAGCAGCGTTAGAGACCGGCTTTGCCGAGCAGAAAACTCGACTCATCAGCGAGGCCGAAGCGGCGGCAGCGTTTTGCTCAGCCGAGCTGCTTATTGGAAGCGGTGGTGGCGTTGGCGGCGGCAACGGCCTGTGGTGGAGCTGCCAGCCCCAGGTGGTCGAGTGGGTGCGCAAGAATCGCCAGGAAGCCAGATCGCTAACGAGTGCAACTTCAAACTCAAATGACAATGAAGCGAACAGGGAAAATGGAGACGAAGGTACGAAATTTTACCGCAGCAATGCGAAAATTTACCGTACGCCAAGTTACTTCATTTCTAAGAAAATCGAATTTCACGTCTTTCAACTTCAGTTGTACATGATTGGATAGTAACTTTTTAATTCATCACAGGATTCGAAGGCGTCCTCGAGCTCATAGTGGACTGCGGTGGAGCAACGACGAACCTGGCGGTGCAGCGGTGGGACCGAAAGGGCGAATACAAGTTCATTGCCCAGCGGGGCATGTCCAGCGGAAGTACTGGTGAGGTTTTTGAGTCTCTCGCATGAAAATGATTTTGAAACCTCTTCAAAACCTTTGATTGAAAAACCTCCTTAGATCCTCAGTTGCTGGGCAAGTCACTATTCTAAGATTCTTGAGCGTTTTACAGTGTTTAAGCTTCATTTTCCTGGGCAGTATTGCATATCTAGCTGCTCTAAAACCTAAAATCCGAAAACCTCACAGAAGTTGACGACGCGTTCGCGAAGCTTCTCAACGACATCTTCGACAGCGAGTTCGTGTTCGCATTCCGATCGCAGTGCCCCCTCGGCTACCTGGAGCTGCTCAATGCGTTCGAATCGCGCAAGCAGATCTGCTCACTGTCCAGGGATTCAGCCGCTTTTCTCAACATACCGCTGCCATTCTCAATGATCAGCTTTCACAAGGAATTCAAAGTGAGTAGGTTGTTTAACAATTGACTTATTAAGTAATCTTGGGATTACTTGTCACTGCCCATATCAGAGAGGACACCTCTTTGAAGTTGACGCCCCGGACTTTGGCTTGGGAAAAATGGAGACTGTAAGAAAACTAACCTGCTCATAAGAGGCCGTACCTAGTGGCCCAGCACGGCGCTCTTATCTACCAGCGGTCCAGACTCGATTCCAAGTGCAGTCACATTAATTTTTGGCTAAATTGGAATCTCGGCTTGGCTCTGCTCGTGCAATTAACGGCCTTGAGGGCCAACCCCCAAGGCACAGTGAAGTGTGCATGCTTAACGATAAATAATTTCGCTGTACACTCCTGTGTGTGTGTGCCTGTGCGTATGACTGCGTACGTATCCACACATTTGTGTGCCTGCTCAGGGGAGTCGGCGGAATGGGCAGTAATGCCTCTGGCAGTAGTGCACTCACTCAGCCCCTGCCTCTAATAATAATTATTAATAATTAAGCTGCTCATCCTCCTGCCCCAACCCCGCCAACAGTCTTACGGAGTCGATCAGGCGATACGCGACTTCGCGGATCCGGAGATCCTGTGGACCAGCCAGGGCATGCTGAAGATCAGCCGAGAACGAATGGCGCAGCTTTTCTGCCCCACCGTCAACCGGATTCTCCGACAGATTGGTGAGCTGCTGGAGGCTCATCGCGGCATCCAAGTGCTGCTACTGGTTGGCGGCTTTCAAAGTCCGAGATCCTTCGCCACGAACTGGTGCTGGCGTTTGAGAAGAAGCTGCGGATACTCATACCGCATAATCCTGATACCGCCATTCTCAAGGGTGAGTAGCGGTAGCTAACTGTCTGTCTGTCTGTCTGTCTGTTTGTCTGTCTCTGTTTGTCTGTCTGTCTGTCTGTCTGTCTGTCTGTCTGTCTGTCTGTCTGTCTGTCTGTCTGTCTGTCTGTCTGTCTGTCTGTCTGTCTGTCTGTCTGTCTGTCTGTCTGTCTGTCTGTCTGTCTGTCTGTCTGTCTGTCTGTCTGTCTGTCTGTCTGTCTGTCTGTCTGTCTGTCTGTCTGTCTGTCTGTCTGTCTGTCTGTCTGTCTGTCTGTCTGTCTGTCTGTCTGTCTGTCTGTCTGTCTGTCTGTCTGTCTGTCTGTCTGTCTGTCTGTCTGTCTGTCTGTCTGTCTGTCTGTCTGTGTCTGTCTGTCTGTCTGTCTTCTTTTCTAGCTAGTCTTTGTCCTAGCGTATTAGCTTTAACTTATTTTTTCGTCGTTTCTTGGTTAGTGAAACTATCACAACTGGAGGTCATTAATGCCAGTGTCAGCCTGTGTTAGTCATTCCTGCCTCTCTATCTGTCCTATTTTTAATCATTGTCCGTGTTTTAACCCCGCCAATCAAATCCGCAACGCCAGGCGCCGTAATCCGCGGCTGGCACCCACTCAACGTGCTCAGCCACAAGACCAAATACACCTACGGTCTGTCCGTTCTGCGCCGCCACGATCCCGAGATTCACCCGATGGAGAAGCGGATCACCAGGAACGGTCGCGACTGGTGCCTCGACGTGTTCGACCCGCTAGTCCTGGCCAATCAGGAGCTGGGCGAGGAGACTCGCATCACACGGCAGTTCACCGCCAGCGGCGGTCAGCAGCAGGACCACCTGACCGTCACCGTGTTCCGAACGACCTCGGAGGACGTAGCCGCCCGATTCACCACCGACCCCGGTGTGGTGGCCTGCGGCACCGTGCAATTCAACTTGGCGTCGGCGGCTAATGCTGAGGAGTCGAATCGAGGCCAATCGACAGTCAGGAAGGCCAACAACGACGGAGCCGGCAACGTCGCGCACCGGAGGATGATCGACGCGACATTCGTGTTTAGCAGCGACGGGCTGCGCGTGGTGGCGCAGGATGCCGCTACTCAGAAGGCAATCAGCGCCGACTGCAACGTCGATGTGGAAATTGACATCGAGGAGTCACCGCTAATCTGAGCTCTGTAGACGGGTTCGAGTTTTACAAGCTCGAAACATGAGCTCCAACATGAAAGGGGTGTGCAACAGTGGGTCTGGGATAGGATGTTTGAAGGGCGTTTCCAGTCAGCAGTTGCAGTCGTTTTGATCCCAAGCTTAAATTAAAATCCCCTATCGGGCTTGCGAAAGTGGCATGATATTTGTTTTAGTTATTAAATACGGGTTGCTAAATTTCAAACTCGTGAAACAAACACTGGACTCGAGCTGGCATTCGTAGAAAAAAGATTGTTCATGTTGATTTCATGGACTGTACTGGCAGGTACATGTGCTAGTAGGTGACTTTCAGGGTCAACAGCTAGTAGCGCTTTGAAATGGATTGACAAAATCTGGAGATTTTTAGTCCTGTAAAACTTAATTGCAGCCCTATAGAAGCTGGAAAAGATCATAACACTCAGACGAGAATATTGTTTGTCTGTCGTAATATTTTAGTAACATTTCTTATTTTATTTGCTATAGCTACTCAAGTTCAATTTGAACAGAAGTCTCTTGTATGTTTCTTTGAGTAGAAAATAGAGCTATAGAATATAACTTCTTTGAATGAAGGACTTCAGTGAAGTTCAGTAACAGTAAGAGTTCATTGAGGCCTTTATCATCATGTTTTACCAATTGATATTGTTCCTATGAGACTGCAGCTGCTGGTAATTCATCCGGTTTAAGTCCGCCTCGCTAAATACCCACATTATCTGGTTATTTCTGCAGTAACCACACAAAACACAAGAACTCATCCTTACTTATTTAAACAAAATACGGCATCGAGTTACAACAAATAATTTAAACAGTAAACTAATTTCAACGTATTTTAATTTATCAAATACATGTATTATCCCATTTGTTTATAAGCTTAATGATCACAGTGTACTCGTAATGTTATACTTGCATAAATACTACTATACTAACATTTTAACTAGCTATAGCATGTATGGTTGGACCAAGAGCTGCTTCAAGCGAATATTTATGTCTAAAAATTCGAAACTATGATTTTTATTAAATTCTGCTTTCGCATGGATCAAAAATAGATTTGTTTAAAAGAACCAAAAAAATTTTCTCTTTTCAAGTGCTGATTTGGATACCATTTTGTTGCTAGCTACCACTACTTGTAGTAGTTCGTCTCAGTTAAACACGAGTTTTGTTTTAATAAAGTATAACTAAACAAATTTAAATAGCTACTGTTTCACACCATCGTTCAAAAAGCTTCAATCTAGTGCCTTCTGAGTTTTAAATGTGACATTATAAGCCGAAATGAGCTTAGGAAGTTAATAATGATGTGTTCTTTAAAAATATTATATAGGTAAAATCAAACAACCCGTTCTCGTACACACATCGCGGAATTCCTGCTACAAACTGCTTTAATTATATATTATACAAAGTATAGGGACGCAAAGATTATGGTAGGCGTCTTGCGCGCACGCGCTCGCAGAAGAGACGAGAAAGACAGTTTTTGACAGATTGTGGGGTCAGGCTTGTAGGTCAGACTCTAGCGTGGCGGTCAGCGTGGTGGTCCGGCCTTGGCCCCGTCGGAGACGCTCGGTTGGCTGATGCAGCAGGGTGAGCGCCAGCGGGTTTTGCTCCCCTCTGCCATAGCTGAGGAAGCAGTGGCCGACGAGCATTAGCCGGCGCCGCTGGAGGGTGGCACTGAGCTGAGGCACGCGGGCTCTCGCCATCAGCAGGTCCGTCGGCAGCCGCTCGGGGTAATGGATGCCAAGGGCGAACCGCAGCAGCGATCGGTAGGCAGCGTCCAGGGCTCGAGACCTCGAGTCGGTCATTGGCACTGCCTCCAGTCCGTACAGGAAGATTGGCTCTACGGCAGCGCGGAACAGGCGCATCTTCAGGTCGTCGTTGGCAGCTGAGCTGAAGACCTCCCTGAGGAGATGAGCCGCACGCCAGGCCTGTGACCTCCGGTCAGCGATGATGGAGTCAGGGCTCATCACGAGGGAGCACAGGTACCGGAAGTCTCTGCAGACTGAAATATGACTTGCCCATCTGGTAGGGTCAGGATTGGTGCTGCATCGGTGCCCACGTGCAGCACCTTCGTCTTGCGTGCGTTGATTTGGAGTCGGACTCGGGCGCTCTCCTCATAGAGTCTCGAGAGCGCTCTCTGGGCGGCAGTCGGACTGCGGCACAGCAGGGCGATGTCGTCGGCGTACGCGAGGGCGGGCAAAGGGGCAGCACCGCGGCGGGAGCTCCGGCGTGACGCCAGCAGGTAACTGTCCTCTGTGAGGCTTCGGCGCAGCACGTAGTCGACGACAAGGATGAAGAGCAGAGGGGCCAACGTGTCACCATGGAGGACTCCGGAGCTGGTGCAGAAGTCCTCAGTTGGACCATCGCTGGTTTAGACAAAGGCTTTGCTGTTGTTGTAGAGGTCCATCACTGCAGAGATAAGAGCCGGGGGGGACACGCCATAGTGCTCGAGCAGCCACGCGATCGCGCGCCGGCACACTGAGTAAAAAGCTTTGCGGAAGTCCACAAAGACAATTGACGCAGCTCTTTGGTGAGTTTTACAGGCCTCGACGACTGCTCGAAGGGCTGCAATCTGCTCTGTTGTCGAGCGGCCGGGCCTGAAGCCACTTTGGAGGCTCAGGATCATTTGTTTGAGGCCAGACAGCAGCCGATTACGCAGTATAGCATTGAGCAGCTTAGCCAGAGTGCATTCCAGAGCAACGTCGCGTTGGTTGTCCAGACTGGTGGATGCGCCCTTCTTGGGGATGGAGACGATCTTAAAGGTGCGCCAGTTGTCAGCAGCAGTAGCATCTGGGTTGCCTCCAAGCGGACAGTGCTTGTTGAGCACAGTCGTGATGTCCTGTGTCAGCTCCGGCAGCTTGAGCACCCTGGGTGGAATGCCATCTACTCCGGCGGCAGCGTCGGGGCGCATGGTCTTGAGCACTCGGTTCACCAAGTAGGCAGTCAGCGGGCCGGAGTTGAAAGTCGAGGGCTCAGCCGGGGTAAAGTTTTCGATCGGCAGCAAAGCAGCAGAGAGCGGTGGAGCGTTGAGCTCATTGTGGTAGTGAGTGGCCAGCAGGGCTTTGCGATTGTGTATGGACTCAGCACCTACAGCGGCATTGGCCCTCTGCTTCCTGCCAGTCAGGCGGTTGATGGCGCGCCAGGCCGCTGTGTGCCGGCAGTTGTCTGTCGCTAGTTGAATTTCAGCAACAGCCTCCTGGACAAAGGCTTCGGTCCTCCGGGCATGCGTGTCGCGTAGTTGGGCCCGGGCTGTTTCAGCCTGCTCACTGTCTTGGCCAAAGACTGCGGTTGTTCTTTGCACGTCGCGCCTAGCGATGGAGATCTCCTCGTCGGAGTCCCAGGCGGCTTTTGGCTGGTGCGGTGTTCGTTTTGGTAGGATCGAGGCAGCTTTCTCAACAGCTCTGGTGAAGGCGTCCGCGATTCATTCAGGGCCGGAGTAGCATTTTGCAGTTTTTCAATGAACGCACTGTGCGTGTCTGGGTTTCTCAGATCTGCTCAGAGGGGGGTGCGGTGGGCCAGCCTTGAACTTTTTCCATCGGCAGTCGATGTCGCAGGCCAGCAGAGAATGGTCGGACCTCACGCATCTGGGGCGGATTTGACCACTTTGCGCAGTCGAGAACTGATGGCCGAAGGGCACAAAATCCAGTCCAGCCTGGTGGTCCGTCCATTTGGGCCGAAGAAGGTGGGTAGCTTGTTGTACTGCTGCCGCATGACACCATTGGCTGCAATCAGGTCTTGAGAGTGAATGAAAGTTGACAGGAAGTCCGAGTTGGTGTTGGTGGAGCCGCAGTTTTTCTTCACCAGGCGGCCATCAGGGGACAGTGGCGCGTTGAAGTCTCCAGCCACAAAAAGCAGGTCGCGACCAGGGACCGAGTCGATGAGCATCCCAGGTGGTCATACATTGACTCAGTCTCGGTAGGGTCAGTAGCTGTGCGTGGGGCTGTGGGGGCGTAGACGCAGATTACATGAAGGCGCCTGTCCTTCTTGGCAAAAGAGGTAATGTCAAGGCGGTCGGTTGGGAAGCTGGCATTCAGAAGGGCCCTTGAGGCACTAGGTGACAGCAGAAACCCGATGCCTCCAGAGCCCTGGGCTGAGGCTGGGGCGGCTCGGAACTGCCAGCCAAGGCCTGGATCAGCGCACTCTTCGGTGCTCCTGCGGTGTTCTTGGACAGCCAGAATGGAGATGTTCATGCTCTTTGCCAGCTTGGTTAGCTCGTGCAGTCTCCAGGGCGCAGTGAGCGTTCGTGCGTTGAAGGTAGCAAGTCTTGTGCAGTTATCAAGCTGGTTTTGACTTTCTTTGGTTGTCTCAATTGTTCTGCTAGCTGGTGCAGTTCTTTAATTAAGTCTATTTAAATTACGATTTTGAAAAAAAATTAGAAAAGCTGGAGTTCTAAAATTCAACTTAATTAGCCATACCCATACGGCAATTCTACGCAGATGATAAATAAGAGTACATGCAAGTCAGAGTTGGTACAAGGACTACACTACATAAATACGTTACTTTAGTCGTCCTTGAGTTGGTATAGACTCCTGGTTCTATTCTGTGATTCTGTGGTCGCAGTCATTTGGTCTTGTGCGTGCACGAAAATTGGTGAGCGCGATTCACACCCGTACCGGTACGCATGTATGTTATGCCAACCATTATCCTAGGCAGAAAAGTATTCGGCTGAATAACTTTAGATGCGTTATTTTATCTGGGCCCAGATTGAATACGGCACGACATAAGTCGTGCCAAGCGCACTCCTAGGCTGATTTCTCTCTGGGGTTTACGAGATTAAAAACCTGTGAATAATCAGTTTAAGCTGTGATCGGATATCACCTACGTCTACATGAACACTGTCAAAGTTTTTAAAGCCGCGCATTCTCGTCTGCAAGTCTGTTGACAAGATTTTAAAGTCCTCTGACTTTCAGTACACCGAAATCTATGCAGTATACGTACAATTGTACATGTTGTTACGCAATACGTTGCCTATAAATAACTGAAAGTTTAAATATCAACTACACTGGACTTCGTGCACTTGGCTTACTAATACATAAACATGTCTGTTGCGTATTCCGACATAAAACTCTATTTGCTTAGTGGCGCATACGACGTCCCTGTGTCTTTAACAACAACTAAGGAGAAGAATAATTTCAAAAGCAAGGTTCGGCAAAAGGCGCGCAACTTCAAGTACGAGGGCCAGCAGCTGTTCTATCAGCTCTCAGCTCGGGATGATAATCAGAAGAAGCGCCATCGGTCAAGGGAGCGTCGCCTGGAGGTTGAAGAACAAGAAGAACGGAGTCGATTAATTCAAGAGTATCACACCTCTGCGACTGGAGGAGCTCATCAGGGGATAAAGTCCACCCTATCGAAGCTGCAGGGACGATTTCATTGGGACGGCATGACGAAATCTGTGCAAGATTACGTTCAGAAGTGCGCCGTCTGCCAGCGCAACAACAAGAGGGCCGTGGCGAACGAACCCCAGTTGACGCCAATTTTGATTCCTTCGATGGCCGAACGAGTATTCGGTTTTGTCTGCGTTGACTACGTCAGGTTCGAGCCATCTTCGAAAGGTGATTGTTTAATCGATTAATAGCTTTTGTGGCTACGTGTATCAAATCTAAGTAGCATACTCTCATTCATTTTAATTCATTTTTATTGACAAGAGACGAACCTCTGCTTATCACCCCCAGGTTAGTAAAGTTAATATTTTTTTGCCTTCCATGCTCTCAGTAATAAGTCTTAATTCGAATAAGTTCATATTCGATATTAAAGAACTGACAATGCTCTTTCAGACCAACGGTCAGTGCGAGCGCCTCAAACAGAGCTTAGTCGCAGCTCTGCGCAAAATGTGCGACCAGGACTCTGACTCTGCGGCATGGGATGATTATGTCGATGGCGCAGTTCTGGCGTACAACAGTCGCGTGCACTCGACAACTGGCGTCTCGCCTTACAAGGCCGTGTTCGGCAACGAACCACGACTTCCCCATGACAGCATCGGACCAGCAGACGCTGCCATGGTCGGTGACGTCACGATTCGTCATGTAGAGAGAAAGTCCGAAGCACGTGGGCGGACCATTGAGTTGATGCGTCGACGCATCCGTCGGGCGCAGCAAGCTATGCAGCAGTACCATCAGCAGCGTCTGGCGTCTGCCAGCAGCCTCAGCTTCAAAGTCGGAGACAAGGTGCTGCTGCGGAACTTCGACCGTGACGATCGGAAAGGCGGCAAATTGAAGACACCATGGTGCGCCAAGGTTTACACGGTCGAACGTGTCCTAAGCAACAACCTGTACCGACTCGAGGGGAGATCTACAGCGATCAATGGCCGCCACCTGAAAAAATACCACGAATAGGTGATTTACAGAATTTGAATTTCTAATATTTGAAAGTAGCTTTAGGCTCCTAAATAAAATAATCGTTGCACAAGATCAAAATGCTTGATATGAACGAAAAACTAAAAAGTTTCTAACTTGACTCAGTAGAAACTTTGAGCTTTAAAGCAATGTACACTTAATGGAAGATCTAGAAAGTAGGACTTAAACGATAAGAAAGTTTGATAATTCAACATATGCTCGTAATTTCTTTGCGCATATTTGAAAATGTGCAGGATTTGTGCAGGACTGTCTAAATTAGCAATTTACGGATAAATTATTTTTCATAATTCATAACCTTTCATATTTCATAGCCTTACAATACGAGCGTATTATAAAGTTTTATAATTTACATAATTTATTTAGTTTTGGATTGCTCTTGTCTTTTTTGTAGCAATATGCACTTTACAGTAATAATTTATTGTCTACTTGCAAAGTTGTCGGAATATTTTAAGACGAATAAAATAAGGCATACGATAGTTTCTGCTCAGGGAGTGAGAGAATTCAAGATGGCCGAATGAGTTTGGATAAATGAAAAGTATTTGGCCAAATACGTTTGTCGTCTTATTTCATTCAGCCGAATAAAACAACGCAGAATTTTTTTAAGACGTGACACCTGTCGGTATAGGAGTGCAAAAGCGATTATCTCACCGAAAGCGTTACAGCGTTTTTGATATTTATTTTTCCACATCTTGTGCATTAATTGGACTGTAGGAATTTCTTATGATATTTGTCGATATGATTGCTTAAATGCAGACAGTATTTTATCTCGTAATCACAACGCTCCAACGCTATAATTTCATTGTCAATCAATGAGCCTTCAGGCCTGCCTGTCAATTTAAGTAGTTAGCAGACAAAAAATTGAAGGAAACCCAAGCCCAGCCCCTGAAGGCGCCCCATGGTTGGGTGTTGACGCCGAAAAATTGCAGATATTCTAGCTCTGAAGGGTTTAAGCATCTTCCGCATTTTTCGTTAAAGAGCTGTGCTAGCTACCTTTTAAGAGTGGCACTAGAGTCATTTTCCTCACAGCGATACTTTTCTCAACCATGCAAGCCAATCTTGAATGCGAGACGTGTGAAGTCAACCAGCCAGCCTCGCCAACACCACCTAGGAGCAGAAATATAACCAGAATCTTAAGTGGAACGGTAGCAGGTGTCAGCGACACACGGCCAATAAGAAATTCTCTGGTGTGAGAGAAGTTTGTGATAAATACGAGTATTAGGCTCAGAGAGGCGCAAGCCCCAACAATTTATTTCATATCACGACAATCCAAAATGATAGCTCTACTACTGCTCGCATCGCTTCTGAGCAGCCCTTGCTCAGCCTCTGGCCAGACGCAGCAGTGCACCGGCGGTCTCCGTCGCTACCAAAACTACAGCCTGCAGCCGGACTGCAGCGACTCCAACAGCACAGCTGATGAAGCAGGCGACTCTGTCACGGTGGCCACCTCAAGCCCACTCACCTGTGCACTCATTACCAGCCAGAATGCCACAGCTGCTCCAGCTGCACTCGTCATGATGAGCTCTCCGACCCAGAACTCCATCAGCGAGTGCCGCATCGTCTCTGCTTCGTGCCAGCGCTTCAAGCTGATCAACAAGTCGGAATCAGCTCGGCGACCGACTCCCCTGCTTGTTCTGGTGAGGTCAGCTGACTCGAAGGCGTTCCTTGTGTTCTCAATCAAGGCCGGCAGCGGAGTGAAGTCGTGGCAGCTGTTCACAGGCGGCCTCGCGGCGTCCAGCAGCGAGCGGCTGCTGCTGCAGTCGATGGATTCCCCTCTGCTGCCGGACAGGTTCAGGTCCGGCCTGCTGGACAGGATGCCGAGTCTGCTGCGAGCCCTGGCCTTCAAGCAGCTCATTGTGTGCGTGTACAGGCCTGGCGGGGAGGTGGCGGTGAAGCTGGTGTTCGACGTGTCCGGTCTGGGCGACTCCATCGACAGGGAGAACTGGTTCCACTGGCGCCACCTCGTCTACAGCTGGCCCGTGCCCGACCTGAGCAGCCGGTCGTTTGACTACTTCAGCATTAAAGGTCATGACGTTTATGAGCGGAGATTTTTCTTGAGTTACCGCTTCCAACCCTGTGAAACAGAGACCGGATTTCTGCTCGTATTCGACAGAAGTTCCGAAGGATGCCCTTGGCTTTACTCGATCAGACCGGAGCCCCGGATTGTCTACAATCCGTCAGACAGCGGCTTGTGGAACGAAGGTGCTACGGATGCCGAATACTTAGCCATCTGGGCTAGATGAAAACTTATAAATCAACGAGGCTGCTTGCGTTTTTTGTGGTGGAGCTATGCAGGGACTTCTAAATTGAACCGAATAGTCTTACTGAACATTTTACACACTATACTATAACTTAATCTACGAAAAGTTAACGTAGCAAGCAAAGACGCAAACTTTTCAATAATATGTCCTTTTTATAAATAGTCTATGGACGTCGATGACAAGATATGTACTTTAACATTGCACCGACGTGATCAGCCGATGTATGACGTCGTTATCCGTTGATGTAATGTACAAAGCACATGCATTTTTGTCCTCGACGTCAGACTGCTGTACGTGTTTGAGTAAACAGGCTGCAGAAAGGAAGACAATATTCTATAAAGTGTTAGGTTAGCCTGTGTGACGTATTAATGTGGCAGCCTCGAGAATAATCAGCGAAGGCAAATGAATACGGCAGAGCGAGAGGCAATTTTGTAGCGGTAGAACTTAATTGGCAATAATATCAGTTAATGCGATCAATGGCCGCAGACTTGGTTTTTTGGAACAGTTGTTATTGTCAACAGAGACAGGTCAAAATACAAGTTGGATTCGTAACGATGCACTGGCGGCTACACAACAATGAATAGATAGCTTAGGTAGTAGAAGTGGCGTGACTGAGAGTGGCAGAGGCGTGGCCTAGGGCCGTGGCGTAGTGAGGCAGGAAGAGAAGGCAACCAAACAATTAAGAGTGCCGGGCGGCAAGGGTCTACCGGCGGGGACGCAAAGCCAGGCTCCAAGATAATCCCGAGCGCACGGCAAGACAGAACTGATAAGGAGCGGGCTGGGGGTGGGTGCGCGAGGAGAACTTAGTAAAATTAATGCGCGGCTTTTCCATTGGCCGGCTGGGAAAAACAGAAAACAGAAATTATCGATCGCGCGCTGTACGCAGGCTTTACAAATGTACGCAGCTGATTAAAATTCTTTGGGCACTATTTTTTAAGCAGACGTGAGAGAACGAAACTAATAATATTGTAGATTGGTACCGTATGTCAAAACGGCTCTTGGCGGGGCTACTTAAACTGACAACGTCACACCTGGATCGATACCCAATTCAACAGATAAACGATCGTGAAGTGTTGCTAATTGTTTTTGTACTGAATGTAATTGCAATATAGACGTTTTTCTTAGAGCCTGTGCAAACACACTTCACTCCGATAATTAGGCCTACAATGAAAACGGAACGAGATCAAGCTAGCTAGATACGGCGCGGGAATTATAATTGCGATCTTTATCGACTAGATGAATTATACGCAGCAAAGTGATAGTGCATGCATTGGCCTGCTTGAAAAATTTGGGATAAATAGAGAAATTTTTATAAAAGAAAAGAAAATACATCACCCCCTTTCCATGTATGCTCCGCAGCGTTCAGCACATGGAGTTTTGCCTTCAGATATACATGTACATCCCGGATATTGCATGCAGTTTTACATTTACATGCACCCGAACACTGCATTTTTATAATTCCATGTTCATGTACAATTTAGGGGTCGGCAAACTTTTTTACAGTAATCACCGAGTAATCTATAGCTGCAGACCAGAGTTAAGAGAGAGAAGATCAGGCTATGGAGAAAAAGAGAAGAGGGATAGCAAGGGAGCAAGGAGAGGCAAGGGAGTAAAGAACTGAGGAGAGACAAAATTCGAAGATGAGAGACAAGATGATCGATGAAAGAAGAGGAGAGGAGAGGAGAGAGGGATCGAGGAGCTGAGATGGGGGGATCGAGAAGAGATACGAGAGGATCGGGGATCGATGAAAAGAAGAGGAGTATAGAAGGGAGAGAAGATCAGAGAGAAAGAGGAGAGAGAAGATAGAGAGAAAAGCTGCAAAGACACAAGCCTTCAGCTGGCCGCATTGCAATTGTGAAGTAATGAAGTTTCAAAACGACTCAGTACAGTATATATATAGGGCCGCGCCGGCAGGATTTGCTAAGGGGCATAGTAACCCGCCACATGTAACTGCAGTGCCAACACTTGGACATAGTAGGGGGTCCAGGCACCAGCACATGTACGTACTTGTCCAGTTCGCTAATCCTAGATGCGAGGATACTTAGTGAACCTTGATTTGTTAAGTTTTTTAGTTTAACCTAGCAACTGCTATATTTTATAATTTCTGTTTAAGATTATGTACCTTTGTTTTTACTGTTTCCTATTGCGCAAATTTAAAACGGTATTCTGTTTGTTCAAAATCGTGCAGCAGTCATCATGCAGGCTTTATAATTCCTGCATGCTATCTAGGATATAGGATATCTCCTGCTTTTACAGTCGCAGAACAAATCTAGTAGATTCTTCTACTACAATACAATAGTTTAACACTAAGTTGATCTATTCTGAAGAATACTCATTTTAAGAATATGCCATGATCTGCAATAACTCACTCACAACGCAATGGGCTATTGTATGCTACTTTCAACCAAGATTTTGGTAAGATATAGGCCTACATACAGCCTGATCTGATTATATTTGTATTGCGTAATATTGTTAGGCTAGTATATAAATATAAAGTTGCATTCATGTCAGTGTCATTCTTAAAAATGATATTAGAGCTTGGTAGGAAGGTATATTATTTTTGGTATAGTTGTGAATTGAATTTTTTGGTAACAGGCTGGCCCATAGATGCCCAACACCCATCCAACCTGTCCGAACCGGATGGGTGAAATGGCTGCCAGCCAAGGCAAGTCACAAAATTGTAAACGCAAAAAATAAAAAATTGGGGGAAGAAAGAAAGAAGAAAAAAGGGAAAAGAAAGGAGGGACTTGGGAGAAGAGAGAAAGGGGAAAAGAGGAGAAAGAGAAAGAAAAAGAAGAAAAGAGAAAAATGCAAGAAAAGTCATACAAAGTAAAAATTAAGTTGCAATTAGCAGGAACTAAGTTGCAAATCTATACAAAACTAAGTCACACTAGATAGGTGAAATTTTGGACTTCTTCAAGTTTATGTTGATAAAATAGTTTCAATTTGGATAGGATCATAATTTTGTCTCTACAGGGGTTTTTGATGGTGCTGATTTCAAATTTGAGCTCCATTTTTAGGTAGCTTTAACCCAATTATATGTAGCTTAAAACCAACCACCGGGGCATGGGGAATGGGGGGTTTTAGGGTGGGGAGATTCTTCATGGGGATTGATTTTATCAACATAAACTTGAATAGAGGCATAGAGACCTATTCAAGATTGTGCTGATAAATTCCAATTCTAATGGGGGGGGGTTGTAGCTTAAAACCACCCACTGGGGCATGGGGAATGGGGGGTTTTAGGGTGGGGAGATTCTTCATAGGGATTGATTTTATCAACATAAACTTGAAATTGAATAGAGGCATAGAGACCTACTCAAGATTGTATTGATAAATTCCAATTCTAATAGAGGGGGGGGGGCGGTTGAAACAAGTTGGAATTTATTTGACAATGAATCTCTGTTTAATTATATCAACATAAACTTGAATCAACATAACTTTATCTAAATGAATTTGCTTACCGAAATTAAGTGCTGTTACTGCCTTAATACAATAGAATTAGTAATCTAGCCTTGTACAGTAGTTGGTTTTGAGGTGCGAAATACAAGTGCGAGTTTTGAATGTTGCTTTAGCTAGGTGCAGTGAAAGTGCAAGTGCAAAGATTGAGCACATTGTGACGTGGCAGTTTTTAAAAAAAAGCACACAGTGACGTGGCAATGTCTATGCATTATAACTAAATTGAAAAACTATAATCCGCAAACATAAAAAACATTTGCATATTAATTTGTAGATATTAGTCTACTTTAAGAAAGAAAGAAACTTTTTCTTACCAAACCTCATTAAGAGAATAGGGAATCAAGTAAATCGTCATTGCATCAACCGTACAGGTAACTTTCTACACTTTTTTTTGCATTTTTGCAATTTTGAATCCCCCATAAGTCTCCACCGGAAGTTTCAGAAAAATTGAAAAATCGGAAGTATTTTATCAACATAAACTTGAAGAAGTCCAAAATTTTGAGGTTGGGCATATATGGGCTAGTCCTAAGTCTACTAATAAAGGCAAAGAAGGCTATGTTATTTAAATAACTTTGCTAAATAAGCATGCCCTATTATATAAGCCTATGACACTAGTAAATTTGTGCACCATTGCACTAGCTCATATGGCATAGTTGTAATGGTATGCTGACACTAAAGTTGTAAAAAATTACTTTTTAACAATGTTTTTTAAAGTAACTTCCAGTTCTAAGATCTAAGGTAAATAACTTTTGGCACTTGTTCCAATACCAGTACTTACTATAAAAAGTAACTTCTATTACTTCTACTACCAGTCCTAATTTTAAAGAATTGCCTATTATATTAAAAAGTGCTCAAACATGTCTTTATGAAAAAAGTATATACTAGCCCTAGTCTAGAGTTAAACATGCTATTATTCCTCCATAAAGATGCTTTATAATATTTATTATTATTATCACATTGAAAATTTGAGTGAATAAATAAAACCTTTATAAAACAAGGATTAGCCCTATTAAAATAAATGTAAAAAATCTGCAAACAGGTGACAGGTCAAATTATAGCTCAAAAACACAACATGATATAGAACATGTTAACTTTTGAACTGAATATAGTACAGGCTAATACTAATTAGCTAATGAGGAATCTAGCCCTAATAAGACAATCATAGTTATTCTTGCTGTTTACCCAAAAATTGCATTGTGCCAGTACTGGCACACTATCTACCTTGACTTCAACTATAATGCAACACTAGAAAGTTCCAAAATTGCAATAGACAATCTACCACGGTTCGGATCGTGTAGTAGTGTACGCCGGAACAAGAATCCTATCTCAGCTAAATGTATGCCAGTGTATGCCAAAAACAAAAAATTCCCTTAAATGTACGCCAAAAATTCCTCCTAAAAAAGGTCATTTGGTTTTCACAAGTAGAGTTTTCTAAGAAAGGTTTTTTGTACGAAAAGTCTTTCAAATCTTACGAATATTTTCATTTTAAAAAAACTTAAATTAAACCTACAGAAAAAAGAATGCAAAATTTACATTCTTAGCAATAATTTACACAAGTTTTATTCATTGTTAATTGTAAAAAAGCAAAAAGTTTATCACTGACTTTTAAGACTATATAAATTTTCTTTTCATTTTATGTAAAAACTAAAAAGGGTTAATTTACATTACAATTTTTTTACACGCATCAATTTATTCACCAAAATTGGTACGCCAAAAATTTCTCGAGCTCAAAGTGGTACGCCAAAGTGGTACGCCAAAATAGCCAAACTTCTCAATGGTACGCCGGAAAATTCCGGCTTACATGTAACCTTCCTGAGTGTGGCCAATCTAATGCTTTTGTCCACTTATTCCAATAAAGAGGATTAGTAGTATCTAATATATAAAGATACTACATATGTGATTTACCCTATTGGAATAAATGTTAAAAACCTGTGGACGCGCGCTTTAAGATTATTAGAGATGTTCCAAAAGATCTGCAGTTTCGTCAAAATCAAAATTCGCTAACTTTCCAAAATCAAAATTGAAATTTCCTGAAATCATAATTCAGAAAAACAAAGTTTAGTATGATCATACATGCGCAACCCCCAAATTTCGGTTGGCCATGCGACTTAGTTTTAACAAAAATGCGACATACTTTTTGGCCAAAAATGCGACTTACATGTAAAAAAAACCAAAAGCAAAATTAACGCAACTTTGGGTAAACAAAAGGAGTAACTATGACTGTCTTATTAAGCCAAAATGCCTCATCAGCTACTTAGTATTACTACTTGGGTGTTTTTTCGGGTGGGTATTTTTGCAACTTCCTTAGTTGGCTGCCAAATCGGTCAGCCAGATTGGCCGACTCGGCCGACTGTTGCGCATGTATGAGTATGATCAACACTCACTTTTTTAGTTTCAATTTACTGCTTAAGCAGAAAGTAATACATGTATTATGTAGTAGAAAGTAGTTTATTTTTAGCGACTTTTTTGACACTACTAAAATTTTCACTTCTAAATTTTTTTTGAAATTGAAATTTGCTCTAAAAAATTTCAAATTTTAGAAAATTGAAATTGAATCTTTGGAACATCTCTAAGCTTAATAAATTACAAGTGTATAAGCCCCTTCAACAGAGGTATTATACCCATTTCCATGTATATGTATTTGCTAGAGCAGCAGGCAGCAGCCAGTAAGAAAGGGCAGCGCACGCACAGGCGCTGCGCCTATGCGCGCATTGCACTTTAGAAAAATTTCAAAAGTGTGCCGGACACCATCCGCAGTTTTACAACTTTTCCTATAGGGGTGATTTATAGAATGAAATTCAAAGACAGATTTTCAAATGTTTATTTTGACTCTAAAGTTATATAAAAACAAGGGCAGATTTAGAGGGAGATAGAGGGTGAGGCAGCTGCCATTTCTATCCCAAAATAGCTTGATAAAACATATTGTGCCCCCCAAAACCTACAAGGGGCAGTCAAAAAGTTCTTGGACTTTGGTTCATAAAACCAAAAGGGTAAGTCTAGTCAGTTTTAATTTTTAGAATTTTTCAAAGTAATCTCCATTAGCATTAATGCAGCAATCCTAGTGCTTTGGCAATTTCTTGATCCTAGCAGCAAACCACTCTAGGTTGACCTCTAAACCACTTCTCAAGGTCACGCCTAAGCTCCTTTTTATTGCTATAATGCCCACCATGGAGGGCATCCTTCATCAAATTAAAGAGGTAGTAATTGCTAGGTGCCAGATTAAGGCTGTATAGTGGATGTGGCAGAATTCACCAGTTTTTTCTGCATATTTCTGCCAGTGTAGCTTGGGATATGTGGGGCTGCGCATTGTCATATAGCAGAAAAATGCCAACATGCAGTTTCCTAGGTTGGCATTTGACTAGCTGCAACTATAAACCAGCTAGGGATGCCATATAGCACTTAGAGTTAAGGTCTGGCCTTTCTTTAGGTAGTCAATGAAGATGACTCTTTCACAGTCCTAGAAAATTGTTACCATTTGTTGAGCCTGGTGCGTGGGGTTGGGGTATGCTTTTACTCTGTGTATTGTTTGTGTTCTTAACTCTGTGCATGTACTCATGGTCTGTGGCTCATGCTCTTTGCACGTCTCTGCTCTATTGTGATTTTAATGTACATTGTTGGTGTTTTAGCCCTGGGGTGGGGGTGGCTACTATTGAACCTCGCTTGTAATAAATCGTATTGTTGGTTGTTGGTGCACTTGGCACTTTTGTCTCGTCTCGCATACTCTCAGCTCATGACTTGTTCATTTCAACACCATTGTTTTAGTGACAGCTGGTACTGCCTTGGCCTTGGTTGGAGAGGGCTCTCCAAGGGCCACCCAAACTTTGGACTGCTGTTTAGTTTTAGGGTTGTAGTGTGGTAACTAGGTTTTGTCAGTGGTACAGGTTTTGTCAGTGGTAACAAAATTATAATAAATAATAATCTAGTAATAAGATCACCTCTTTTTTACCTCTTTATAATTGTACTGTAAGTATTTTGGTGAAAGTTTTCCACTTTTGGAATATATTTAGTGCT